>SKCR01049849.1:0-164541 GCA_019454045.1 Zanthoxylum bungeanum | reverse complement strand
ACAGTATCAGTCCACGAAGGATTAATCATTAAATATCCCTAGCCGGAGTATTATCGAGACTGGACATCGATAACGCGGAATAGGCTAGTATTGCACTTGTACGCGTTGTGAGGGCACAACGGCATAGTTATCATATATTATAAGTATTGGATACTTATGCAAGTGCGATAGGAGGTTGTGTTTCACCGATGGTACGGGAAACAGCTTCGCTCTGGATAGACCCCTCGGAATCCCATTGGTATTATGACTATGTGTCTATGGGAGTCCGACATCAGGGTAGGTGTGTATGGTCTTAACCTGAGACTTGCACCGCTAATGCTTACGACAATCAATATGCTTTAGTTGAGGTCGTCCAGGACTCTAACCGGTTCTGTGTACGCCAATGCTAGGCATATTGAGAATCGTAGAGTATTGGGTGTGATGTCAAGACGGAAGTATCACTTCAGTCATAGTGGAGATGATGTCACGCAGGATACGGTATTAGTGCTCTTAAGTGCTGGCCGGCCATCGGGATATTATGACAAGGTCATGTATATCCGATTATAGAGACTAGTTACCAGACATCCGACATGTGCTTCGGACGGGGCTGACACTTATCCAGCCCCAGCCCTAACACGTGACTATCCGATACTGGGCCGATATACACGATACTTGGTATACTACGCTTGATATAGATCTTAAATATTCTTAGATGAATATGACCGGAGAATTGGGTAGACTTGGTGCTTTGCTAGAAGTCGACCTTGTCTCGTAAATCGGTAGAACGTAGTACTTAGTACGTACGTGATTCGGATACTCCGACGACCGTATTTACTGCCAACATATCCGGGGATCTCATGGGTCGCTTCCTAGTGATCCACCGATGACGTATGACTCGCACATTAATAATCTGGGATTATATAGAAGAAAGAGAAAATTAATATAGGATTAATTACGGAGATATTTTATCTGGGATAAAATATCGTCTAAAGAGAGAGAATGATTAATTTGGAATTAATCGGTAAATTAATATATTCGATATATTAAACGAAATTAGATTTCGACGCGGAATTAAAATTAGATTTTAATTCGGGCGAATGAATTAATTTAGAATTAATTCGTTAGCGACGTGAATAGTGAATTCGCTAGGCGTAATCATTTAATTACGACGCAACGGAAAAATTCGCTAATTGAGAATTAGTGAACCCGAGCCCGAGTGTGATTGCGAGCGCATTCGTATTTCGAATTCGAGTGCGGCAACGCAAGTCACATCAAGCGTCAAATCATTCGTCACATCAAGCATCAAATCAAATGTCACTTTGAGTGATGTGATTGATTGATGTGATTGATTGATTGAAAGACACACATCACTTTAATAAAGTGACAATGAATAGTTGATGGTGTTGTTGGAATAGTGTAAGTTGGTGGGGCATTTACCATTTTAATTATTTGACTTTTTATTTGGTAAAACTTTATATTTGTTATGGTAAAAATATATAAACCTTTTTGGAAAAGTTTCACCAACTAATACACACTTTCCCTCATCTCTTTCTCCATCATCCTCACGCCCAAATGGGCAGTAAAAATGCTCACTGGTTTTCTTCATTTTGGGGGTGAGTTTGGGAAGCAATGTGCTTGATTTTGTGGCAAAATCAAGAAGAGCTAGCACTCCGAGAGACTTGCGAAGGTGGTAGGGAGGTTCACCCATGAGTCGGGAACCATTCGACGAAGATTCGAAGCTCATTCTCAGCTCAAATCTGAAATGTGGAGCAGTGGGCTGCTCACTGCCTTGGCCGAAATGCAAGGGAAAAAAATTAATTTTTGTCCGATTCGTCTCAACCGATCGATGTGAGTATTCCGCTACCTCCGTTGATGTGTTCACACATGTATTTCATGTCTTGTTTGATCTTGGACCTAGATAAAAACCTAACAATGGCATCAAGAGCTATAGGTTCAAGCATGAAAAATGTAGGGCTTAAAATTTGGGTAAATTGATTTGAGCATGATTTAGTTAAATTGTTTGATTGAGCATGTTTAAATGATGTTGAATTGAAGTTTGATTGGATCAATTTCATGAAAATTGATTTGGAATAATTTTCCCCAAAATATTGATGTTGGCCGAATGTGTATGCTATTTGGAGTTCTTGGAATTTTTTGATTTTAGTTCATTGGATGAATTAGAATCATTAAGGATAATGTTAATTTGAAACTAATTGGATTGGATTTTGAATTGAACATAAAATCCCCAAATTAATCATGTTGGCCGAATTGGATGATGCCCTTAAATGTCTTGATATTTTGATTTTTGAACATTGGATGTATTGGAAATCATTTAGGATGGTGATTTAATGTCGATTGTGGGTTCGATTGGATTGAAACCAAATCGGACACAAAATCCCTCCTTTGGCCGAGAGCTTTAAAGCATGTAATGGGTTTGATTTTTTCATTTATGTGTTAGACATGTGATGATGATAATGAACATGATTAATTGGACTAATTTCATGTTTTGGAAATATTGATTTGGGTGATTAATCATGTAATGCACTTTAGGTAATTAAATTGCAAAATTGGATTTGTGTAATTTAATGAATTAGGCCTTTAAATTGGATTTGGGCTTATTAAGTTGTAATTGGGCTTATTGGGCTTGATTTTATCAAGTTGGGTTTAGGCCAAATGGATTGGATCCAATTGGGCCCAAAACCACTACCATAAAGCCCAAATGCAACTATAAACCTTTAAAGTTTAATTGGGCCTAATGGGCCTAAATTGATTTCTGGGCTTATGGGGTTACTCCTTGATTGGGCTTTGGTTGCCGAAGCCCACGCCTTATAGAAATTAATTAAAGCCCATTAGACTTGAATTGAATTGACGTTGGACGTTAATCGGGCTTTGAGACCCGACGCGATTAAATTGGAATTTAAGTCGTTAAAGGTTTAATAAATAAAGTGTAATATATTTAATTTGGAATTGAATAGTGAATTAGTATTAAATACATGTTAAATTGGATTTAATTATGTAGTTTAATTTAATTCAAGAATTCGTACTTTGAGTACTTATTCGCAAAACGAGTTTGACTCGAGCAAAATCAAATCGTTGTTTGAACATTGGATGATCACATAATTATCAGATTAATTAATTTGATTAGATTGATTGATAGCATGCTTTTGTGTGAATACGTGGTTGTTGAATGAATAATGTATATCGGATGGATATTAGTCGGGTGGGGCAATTTGGAAATTGTTGTAATAAATTCGATTTATTAAATTGGACCTGCGTGTCCAGCCTTATCACCTCTATTCTCTTTGTATTCTCTTCTCACCTATTCCCCTCAATGTAAATGAGGTTTCTTTAGAAGTGTAGTGTAACGGGTAGAAGTAATACAAGTGCTAGCTTGAGTGAGAAAGTGAGAGATTTGATCTAGGATCAATGTGTTAAGTATCCATCCGCATATCATTATTATTTTATTTCATATACGCTTTATTATGTATTTAGAATGCATGTTTAAGGGTGTATGATGATGAGACCTTAACAAAGATAATTAAATTGGTAGCCAATTTGCACGTGAAAAGCCCTCATCAAATATCATGCGTCTTTTCCTTCCATTGAGTGATTCTTACTCAAGATCCTAGATTGGCATGGGTTGTTGGCCAAAGTCAAGCCCTTGTCCGTCGAAGATGTGTTTGGATCACGAGGCTTTGTTCCATATTGGTTTCTTGTCCAAGTCGTGGTTTGTTGGCCAAAGTCAAGACCACTTCTTGTCCAACGACATTGATTACGAAGCTTCCATGGTCAATGGGTCCGCGCTTGACTGGGATCATTAGGTTTGTTGTGCCAAAGCCAAGGCCTAGTTGATTCAGAGGAAAAAGGTTAGGGTATATATTAGATATATAGGCATATATAAGATATATGGTTCGGACTTGGATGTCCACCTACTGGATCTAGGAATTGGATTGGATCCAATTGATCTTAGAGATCTACCTAGTTAATTATCATACAATTTGTTGGCCAAAGTCAAGATTGTGTGCTATTTAACGGGATCCTAGCCCACTAGGAAACACGGTTTCCCGAGTACTCGACAGAGGGTTAGAGGCTCGACGAAAAATAGTGGGAGGCAAGAATTGAATTTGCAATATTCGTTCAATTACTCGCCATACGCGCTCAAATAAATATCACTCGTCAAATATATTAAAAGTATTAGTTGGACTAATATTTATTGTTGTTTTAATAAACAGTTGGACTGTATTATACTTGATTATATATAATTGGATTATATTAATCAATATATTTGAATTAATTAATTTCAGTTTACAGTTGACATTATAATTGGATTATAGTAATCAATGTAATTGAGGTTAATTAATTTGGATTATATTTGATTATATAGTTGGACTATTATAATCATTATAATATATATAGTACCACTAATGGTTGATTAAATAGTTGGACTATTGTAATCAAGACAAAATTGAAAAATTGAATATTTAAAATATAATCTTGGATTAAATGTTTTAAATGATTTAATTTTCAAATTGGGAATAAATAATAGGTTACTTTATTTGATAAAATAACTTATTATACCTTAAGCCCAAAATTAAGCAAATAAGTAGAGCGTAAATCTTTAGAAGATTTATATGATGACTTTAGTGCTTAATTTAATATACTTGTCATAAATCTAATTTTAGATTTAAGAAGAATTAAAATTGCAATTTATAATTCTTGGAGAATTAATTGACTATTCTAGAGGAGATAAAGTCAAAGTTTGTAATTGGGCATGTAGCACGAGGTGCACATTGTTTCGATATTCTAAAAACCCAAGGCTTGGCCTAAGGTTCTTGAAATATTGAAAAGGATAATTGACATATCCCAAAGTGACTACCATTTGGATATGGCAGACACGAAGGAATTAAAGAAAGGGCAAGGCTCTGACTTTAAAAATGTTTGTCAAAGTTATGTTCACAACTAGTATTGAAATTAGATTTTAAATACTTAGTGTGGTACATAAAATATATGTATTGATGTTCAGAATCTGCTTTGAGCAAGATACTGACTTCAAGCTGAGATTGCTATGCGAATCGGAAACGGGACGAAAGTCGCTGTTTCGACCGTAGATACCTAAGTTTAGGAACTACCCTTCGAGTGTGTACTTAAATTAGGAACTGTTATAATGTAACTAGTCTGACTAGAGACATTATCTCTATATCAGTGTTTAATCCATTGTGGATAAACCTTTATATTCTAGAACACTAAGTGTTTCATTATATAAAGATGATACTGAGATAAACACATTAGATGTGAATAACAGAATTTATATTTTGAATATAATCTCAAAACATATAAAATGACAAATAATTAGCTCAAACTGATTTGATCAAGTAGAGACTTATTTGTGGTATTGTTGTCTGGGACACAATTAAACAAGACTCGTATATCCACACTTTTGAAGAGTGGGTACTAGGACTGATTTGACTATTCAAATAAAGTCTACGAATCTAGTTTATTAGGTAAAGTACCTAAAACACTGTTTACTTGGTAATAGTGTAAGTGCCACCGATCTGTTAGCCCTATTCATGGTGAAGTTAGTGGGCCCATATCTAGCTAGGCTAGATGTGAACATGAATATTTCATGACCTTAACGGATGTGGCATCACGTTATGGTTATGTGTTTCTTTTGAAGAACACAGATCGGAAACTATTAGAGTTTCGACACGAAGTAGATAAACAGATCGACTATAGTATTATGCCATCACGGTAAGACCGTAATGGAAAATACTTAAGCAGTAAGTTTCAAACATACATGAAAGAGTATGGTATTCTTTCAGATGAGGACTCCTCCCGAGACACGTCAGTTTGACGGTGTGTCCGAACTGAAAACCGAATTTTGTTGGACATGATAAGGTTTATCACGAGTCGCTCTGAGCTACCATTTCCTTCAACGGATATGTATTAACAGTGCAAAACTTATTTAGAATAAGGTTCCATATAAATCTGTTTGACAGATATCATATAGGATATGAACAGAAAAGAAACAGGGTTTCTCATTCCTAATAATTTGGGTATGCCGGGCATAACGTTTGGATGATACCAAACTAAGGACCCAAATTGGATAAGTGCCATATATAGGTTATCCTAAGGGAAACCATAAGTATAGTACTTATAAATCTCACATGAGAACAATATGATTGTTGCTCACCATGCGGTTTTCCTAAGAGGAACACAGATATGCAGTAGTCAGTGGGAGGATAGTGATACTCGATGAAAATCGGAGTAATACTATTCAAGGCACGAAGTCCTTAATGGAACATAAATAATTCATCAAGGTTGAAACTAAACCATTAATCTTCGAATACACAAGAACCGCGTAGATCGGAGAGAGTCAGAAAACAACCTGGGGTATGGGTTTCTGATCTCACCTCATAAAGATATTAATCTTTGGAGGTATACCAACCGACTACGTTTTGAGGAAGTGATACAAGGTATCGACTCCCTATTATGGCAAAGTGCCAAGAGTCCGAAATGGATTCCATGTATAACAACTAAGTTTGGATACTAGTTGTCGTACCGCAAGGCATTGTGCCTATTGGTACAATGTAAGTCTTCAAGGAAGACATACATGGATGGCAACATACCAACGTACAAAGCTAGGCTTGTGACGGAAAGGTATCGTTATCAACATTGTGTTGATTACGGTTCAACCTTTTACCTGTTGCCATGGTAAATCCATTTGGATAATGCTTGCTGAGATACTGCATATTTCATTTATGAAATGTGTCAGTTAAAGATCAAAATCGCTTTCCTGAAAAGGAAACCTTTTGGAGGATGCTTACAACATCCTGACGATTTTGTATAACCGACAAACAAGGTTTGCGGGTTATACGATCCATGTTTGGATTGATGCAAGCATTAGGTTCTTGGAACTGTCGTTTTGAAATAATCATAATGGTTTATGATTTGACTTAAAACGAAATGATTCTTGTGTATATAAGGAGGTTAGTGGGAGAGCTCTGATAATGAAATTCCCATAAAGCAATTGGTGAAATCTTGGCTTTCATAAATATTCTCCGTAGAATTCTGGGGAGTAACAGCCTTTATTCAAGGAATAAAGATCTACTGGGATAGATTTGGAGTTGTTAACACTCTCTGGGAAATTGTACATTTAAAATATACTTGATATGATGTCTCATACGCTTTGAGCATATGGAGTCACAATCAGGACAATCCAAGTGATAGTCACTGGATTGAAGTTAAGAACATCTATTAGTATCTCAGAGAACTAAAGATGTTGTCTTAAGTTATGGAGAAGGAGAACTTGAAGTGACTGGGATCACTGCTGCAAGTTTCCAAACAGTTAAATACTGCGGTACTATAAAGTTTGAATAATGGGACAGTGAGCTGGATATCTTCCGAGCAAGATACTGTTGCCGAAAAAACAACAAATGCGGATTATTGCTGCGGCTGAGGCAGCAATAGAAGCCATTTGGGTCGATAATAAATCTAATTAGATTAGATATAGTTCTGTTAGCAGCTGGGCTAGGCGTCAGCACAAGGCTAAAGAATTAAAGGTCTCATCGACGATCCAGATATATACTTCTATATTCATCTGATTCGTTCAGATCATACATCGTGGCGATGTGATGATCGTATAAATCGCGTCAGACGATAATCATACAAATCCGCTGACGAAAACCTTTCTTCAGCAATTTGAGCAAACCGTACATAGTTCGGGTGTTCGACACTTGAGTGACTGGCTATGTGCCAAGTGGGAGATTGTTGGATAATATGACCCATAGCGTCACTATTTGTACAGATCATAGTGTTGTTGTACAAATTAACTATGTGACAAGGAAATTGCACTCTCATCATTTGTGATTAGATCACCTTAGATATATAAATGAAGAGAGGTCCCTATGATTAGTTCCTGGATTGAGAATGATATGAGACAGTATCAGTCCACGAAGGATTAATCATTAAATATCCCTAGCCAGAGTATTATCGAGACTGGACATCGATAATGCGGAATAGGCTAGTATTGCACTTGTGCGTGTTGTGAGGGCACAACGACATAGTTCTCATATATATAAGTATTGGATACTTATGCAAGTGCGATAGGAGGTTGTGTTTCACCGATGGTACAGGAAACAGCTTCGCTCTGGATAGACCCCTCGGAATCCCATTGGTATTATGACTATGTGTCTATGGGAGTCCGACATCAGGGTAGGTGTGTATGGTCTTAACCTGAGACTTGCACCGCTAATGCTTACGACAATCAATATGCTTTAGTTGAGGTCGTCCAGGACTCTAACCGGTTCTGTGTACGCCAATGCTGGGCATATTGAGAATCGTAGAGTATTGGGTGTGATGTCAAGACGGAAGTATCACTCCAGTCATAGTGGAGATGATGTCACGCAGGATACGGTATTAGTGCTCTTAAGTGCTGGCCGGCCATCGGGATATTATGACAAGGTCATGTATATCCGATTATAGAGACTAGTTACCAGACATCCGACATGTGCTTCGGACGGGGCAGACACTTATCCAGCCCCAGCCCTAGCACGTGACTATCCAATACTGGGCCGATATACACGATACTTGGTATACTACGCTTGATATAGATCTTAAATATTCTTAGATGAATATGACCGGAGAATTGGGTAGACTTGGTGCTTTGCTAGAAGTCGACCTTGTCTCGTAAATCGGTAGAACGTACTACTTAGTACGTACGTGATTCGGATACTCCGACGACCGTATTTACTGCCAACATATCCGGGGATCTCATGGGTCGCTTCCCAGTGATCCACCGATGACATATGACTCGCACATTAATAATCTGGGATTATATAGAAGAAAGAGAAAATTAATCTAGGATTAATTACGGAGATATTTTATCTGGGATAAAATATCGTCTAAAGAGAGAGAATGATTAATTTGGAATTAATCGGGAAATTAATATATTCGATATATTAAACGAAATTAGATTTCGACGCGGAATTAAAATTAGATTTTAATTCGGGCGAACGAATTAATTTAGAATTAATTCGTTTGCGACGTGAGTAGTGAATTCGCTAGGCGTAATCATTTAATTACGACGCAACGGAAAAATTCGCTAATTGAGTGATGTGATTGATTGATGTGATTGATTGATTGAAAGACACACATCACTTTAATAAAGTGACAATGAATAGTTGATGTGTGTTGTTGGAATAGTGTAAGTTGGTGGGAGCATTTACCATTTAATTATTTGACTTTTTATTTGGTAAATACTTTATATTTTTTATGGTAAAAATATATAAACCTTTTTGGAAAAGGTTTCACCAACTAATACACACTTTCCCTCCTCTCTTTCTCCATCATCATTCAGGCCCAAATGGGCAGTAAAAATGCTCACTGGTTTTCTTCATTTTGGGCGTGAGTTTGGGAAGCAATGTGCTTGATTTTGTGGCAAAATCAAGAAGAGCTAGCACTCCGAGAGACTTGCGAAGGTGGTAGGGAGGTTCACCCATGAGTCAGGAACCATTCGACGAAGATTCGAAGTTCATTTTCTCAGCTCAAATCTGAAATGTTGGAGCAGTGGGCTGCTCACTGCCTTGGCCGAAATTGCAAGGGAAAAAAATTAATTTTTTTGCCGATTCGTCTCAACCGATCGATGTGAGTATTCCGCTACCTCCGTTGATGTGTTCACACATGTATTTCATGTCTTGTTTGATCTTGGGACCTAGATAAAACCTAACAAATGTGTCTTAAGACTCAATATGAGAGAGATAACATTAGTCGGATCCTGATCGCTTCTGTAATCGGATCGATCATGTATTCCATGATATGTACGCGACTTGATGTCTCATATGTTTTGAGCATGTGTAGTCGCTATCAGGCCGATCCAGGTGATGGTCACTGGATTGCTGTTAAGAACATCCTTAAGTATGTTAGACAAACTAATGATGCTTTCTTAGTCTATGGAGATGGAGAACTTGAGGTGACTGGGTTCACCGATGCAAGTTTCCAAACCGATAAAGGCGACTCTAAGTCACAATCTGGATATATATTTTGTTTGAACAACTGAGCAGTGAGCTGGAAATCTTCCAAGCAAGAGACTGTTGCTGATTCAACAACAGAAGCATAATATATTGTTGAAGCTGAGGCAGCAAAAGAAGCAGTTTGGATCCGTAAATTCCTAATTAGATTAGGAATAGTTCTGTTAGAAGCGGAGCTCGTTCCTTTGTATTGTGACAATAACGGGGCTATAGCGCAGGCTAAGGAACCACAGTCTCATCAATGATCCAAGCATGTACTTGACGTTTCCATCTGATTCATGAGGTCAAATATTATGGCAATGTGAAGATCGAAAAGATCGCTTCAGATGAAAACATTACAGATCCGTTGACGAAAGCTATTTCTCAGCAGAAGTTTGAGCGACACGTACATAGTTCAGGTGTTAGATACTTGAGTGATTGGCTATGAGCCAAGTGGGAGATTATTGGACAATTATGACCCATATCATCACTATTTGTAAAAGGCATTGTGGTTTTTGTATAAATTAACTATGTGACAAAGGAAATTACTATTTTATCATTTTGTAATTAGATATGAGACAATATTAATCCATGAATGGTTTAATCATTAAATATCCCTTGTCATAGTATTATCAAGACTGGACATTAATAATGCGGAATAGACTAGTATTACACTTGTGCGAGTTATGGAAGCTTAATGGCATAGTTCTCATATATTTAAGTATATGATACTTATACAAGTGTGATATGAGGTTCTGTTAGCCGTTGGATCGGGAACAGCTTAACTCTGGATAGACCCCTCGGAATCCCATTGTTAGTATGGCTATGTGTTTATGGGAATCCGCATCAGGGTAGATGTATGTGGTCTTAACCTGACACTTGCATCGCTAATACTTGCGACAATCAGTATGCTTTGGTTTTGGTCATCCGGGGCTTTAACAGGTTCTGTGTATGCCTCTTCTGGGTTTACTGAGAATCATAGTGTATTGGGTTTGATGTCAAGATGGAACTATCAATTCAGTCATATTGAGATGATGATCACGCAGGGATACATAACGAGTACTCTCAAATGATGCAGCTATCAGGATAGTATGACTAGGTCATGATTATCCGATTAAAGAGACTAGTTGCTAGTGATCCGATATATGCTTCGTACAGGGCAGACACAATTCCAGCCCTAGGCCTAGCATGTGACATCCGATACTGGATCGTATTACGTAATACATAGTATATTATGTCTGATATAGATTATATATTCTTTGTTGAATATTTCTGGAGAATTGGGTAGACACGGTGCTTTGCTAGAAGCCGACCATGTCTTGTAAATCGGTAAGAACGTGGTACCGGGTACGCACGTGTTCGGATAGTCCGACAACCAGTTTTACTGCCAACATATCCAGGGATCTCTTGAGTCGCTTCCCAAAGGTTCACCGATGACAGTTGACTCAAACACAATTAATCTACGATTAATTATAAGAGAGAGAAAATAAATCTGTGATTAATTGCGGCAAGAATTTATTTGGGAACTATGTCGTTAAACTTTCATAATGCGTACAAGTTTAATACTAGCCTATTCCGCATTATCGATGTCCAGTCTCGATAATACTACGACTAGGGATATTTAATGATTAAACGTTTCGTTGATTGATACGGTCTCATATCTTATTAATCCGGTACTAATCATATGGACTTTTATCATTTATATATCCAAGTAATCCAATTATAAAATGATAAAAGAGAAATTTCCTTTGTCACATAGTTAATTTGTACAAAAATACCATGTTTTTTTTTTACAAATAGTGATGCTATGGGTCATAATTGTCCAACAATCTCCCACTTGGCCTATAGCAAATCACTCAAGTGTCCAACACCTGAACTATGTACGAAATTGAATTTTGACAATTGGATATGTTAAATGCATGAATGAATATTGATTGTTGATTTAATTGGATTGAAATCAAAATTGAATTTTATTCTATGCAATTACCGTGAGTTTGAGCATGTTGATGGATGAGTTGATTTTGCTTCAATTTTGTGTTGGACATGAATTTGAAATTAAGCATGATTGATTGGATTAATTAGTGTTTTGGAAACATTAGATTAATTGATTAATTGTGTTAATTACACTTTAAATTGAATTAATGTGTTTTTGGAATATTATGTTAATTTAATTTGTTGTAATTGGGCTAATGGGCTTAGTTGGGCCAAGTATGATTTTGGACAATTGGATTAGATCCAATTGGCCTAAAAACCATTACCATAAACTCCAAAATATGACATTGGGCCTTTAAAAATTTAATTGGGCCTAAATTGATTTTTGGCATAGGGTGATTCCTAAATGGGCCTTGGCATCTTGGGTTGTATCCATAATTGCCAAAGCCCATGCCTAAAGAATTAATTGAAAGCCCATTGGACTTTAATTGAATTGGCATTGGATGCTAATTGGGCCTTTGAGACCCAATAGGATTGGATTTGGAATCCAATTCCAAAAGGCACTAAAATAAGTGTAATTAATTAATTTGGAATTAAACATGAATTTGTATTGGATATGATTTAAAATTGGATTTAAACTTGTACTTCGATATAATTCAAGAATATTTATTTTGAGTATTTATTCTTAAACGAGTTGGACTCGCGCAAATCAAACCGTTGTATGAACATTGGATGGTCACTAATCAAAGATCAATTAATTAGATTAGATTGATTGACAGCATGCTTTGTGTGAATACTTGGATGTATTTGTATGAATAATTTATATCGATATTAGTTGGGTGGGGGAAATTTTTGAAATTGTTGTAACTTTTGAATTTATTTAAATTGGACCTGCGTGTCCAGCCTTTGACCTCATATTCTCTTTGTATTTTTCTTCTCACCAATTCCCCTCAATGTAAATGAGGTTTCTCTTAGTGTTATGTAATTGGGTAGAAGAATGTAAAGTGCTAGTGGAGAGAGGAAAGACGATGATTTGTTATAGGAACAAATTGTATTATATATCCATCCGCATGTCATTATTAAATTTTATCGCGCCTTATTATGCTTTTAGGATGCATGTTTAAGGGTGTATGATGAGACCTAATCAAAGATAATAAATTGGTTGCCAATTTACGTGAAAAACCATCACTTTAATATTAAGCGTTTTCCTTCCATTGAGTGGTTATCTCTCAAGATCCAAGTTTGACTTTGATTTGTTGGCCAAAGTAAAGATCACTGTCCATCGCGGATGTGTTTGAACCGCGGTAGCTTTGTTTTATATCGCATGTCGTGGGCAGTTGTGACTTGTTGTCCAAATTCAAGGTCACTTATGTACATTGACATGGATTACGAAGCTTTCCCACTGTCAATGGGTCGCGCTTAACTAGAATAATTAAGCTTGTTGAGCCAAAGCCAAGGCTTAGTTGATTCAGAGGAAAAGGTTATGAAATATATTGGATATATGTTTTGGACGTCGAGGTCCACCTACCGGATCTAGGAATTGGTTGGGATCCAATTGATCTAAGAGAACTACCTAGTTAAGTTTCATACAGTTTTTTGGCCAAATTCAAGGTTGTGTGTTATTTAATGGGATCCTAGCCCATTAGGAAACTGGGTTTCCCGAGTACTCCATAGAGGGTTAGAGGCTCGCCGGCTCGCCGAAAAATTGTGGGAGGCCAGTATTAAATCTGCAATTTCGTTTAATACTTGCTAAATGAGCTCTTTTATTTTATTTATCTTCGTTATAAATATATATTAGTTGGACTAATATCTTTTTTTACTTTCATTGAACGGTTGGACTGTTTTTACACTACTCCACTTGTAGTTGGTTATATAGTTGGACTATAGTAACCATTGCATTTTGAGTGTACCCAAAATTATTGATTGGACAGTTGGACTATTGCAATCGAGATGGCTGGAAATATTAGCGTTAGGGACATCATCATAGGCGATAAAATTCTTTAACGGCTCCAATTTTTCAGATTGGGAGATGAATCTCAGGATAGTCTTGGGAGCTGAGAAGTTACTCTATGTCATAGAGAAACCTCTCGGGACTGAGCCCTAAGTTGATCAAATAGTAGAGTATGAGCTTTGGAATACTCATCGTGATGATAACTTTAGTGCTCAATCTGTCATGCTTGCCGCAATGACTCCTCAGTTTCATCGTCAGAACAAAGGATTGGATCTTTATAACATGATGTTGAAATTTAAGGACCTTCACAGAACTAACCTTAAATCTCAGAACTACGAATTGTAAAAGAAGCTCTTTCGCTTGCGTATGTCAGAGGGTATATCTGTCGAACACTATACGTCACAGATGATTGCTGACATCGAATAGGTAGGTCAGCTGGGCTTAACCTTCGAGGCTGAGACTTCTATAGATTTGATCTTACAGTCTCTACCCGACTGCTGAGGCGGGTTCGTCATGAACTATAACATGATGAACCAAGAAAAAAATCTTGGAGAGTTGATGGCAATACTGAAAGAAGCAGAGCCAGAGCTTCTGAAGGGCAAGTAGCGCGAGGCGCACCTTACTTCGACATCCCAGAAGGCCAAGTCCTGGTCGAAGGCTTATGGGGGTGTGAAGAAAAGGAAGAAAAATGGCAGGGCCAAATCATCAAAGTCTTATGGGAAGACTAAGGACATATCCCAAGACGTCTGCCTACATTATAGCAAACGGGGTCACTGGAAGCGTGACTGCCATGAGTACAAGGCGGAGTTGAAGGAAGCGAAGAAGGGCAAGGCTCCGACTTCAGGTATGTTTGTTATAAACATGTCCACTGTTGGTTTTAAAAATTGGATTTTTGATTCTGGATGTGGTACTCACATATGTATAGGTGTGCAGGATCTGCTAATTAGCAAGATACTGGCTTCAAATGAGATAGACCTACGAGTCAGAAATGGGACGAGAGTCGCTATTTTGGCTGTTGGGACCTATGTTTTATATCTGCCATTGGGGCATGCAATTACATTAGGTGACTGTTATTTTGTACCTAGTTTGACTAGGAACATCATCTCTGTATCTAGTTTAACCCGATGTAGGTATACCTTTGTATTCCGGAACACTAGGTGTTTTGTATATAAAGATAACATTTTAATATGTACAGCATATGTTAAGGATAATCTTTACATTTTGAATATAAATGAATCTCAAACATATAACATGACAAACAAAAGGCTCAAATTGAGTAACACGGACGAAACTTATCTGTGGCATTGTCGTCTGGGAAACATTAACAAGACTCGTATATCCACTCTTTCGAAGAATGGATACTTGGACGGATTTGATCTTAATTCATATGATGTCTGTGAATCTTGTTTATTAGGCAAAATGCCTAAAACGCCTTTTAGCGATAATGGTGTACGTGCCACCAAGCTGTTAGCCCTCATTCATGGTGACGTATGTGGGCCCATGTCTAGCCAGGCTAGAGGTGGAGACGAATACTTCGTAATACTTGAGCTATGAGTTTCTCGATATACTTTTAGCGTTATAGTTATGTGTATCTTATGATACACAAGTTGGAAACTTTTAAGAAATTCAAAGAGTTTCAACATGAAGTAGAAAAAAAATGCCGGAAAAAGTATTAAAACATTGCGGTCGGACCGTGGTGGAGAATACTTGAGCTATGAGTTTCTCGATTAACTAAAAGACTATGGTATTCTTTCACAGTAGACTCTTCCCGGGACACCTCAATTGAACAGTGTGTCCGAATGGAGAAACTGAACTTTGTTGGACATGGTAAGGTCAATGATGAGTCGCACTAAGCTACCAATTTCCTTCTGGGATACGCATTGAACAATGCAATACTTATTTTGAATAAGGTTTCGTCAAAGTCTGTTAGACAGACTCCATATGAAAAATAGAGAGGAAAGAATCTGGATTTCTCATTCCGGAAGATTTGGGAATGCTGGGCATATGTTAAGCGTTTGTATGGTACCAAACTAGAACCCAAATTGGATAAGTGCCTATTAGGAATTGGTTATCCTAGGGAAACCGAAAGATATTATTTCCACAACCCATAAGAGAAAAAAATATTTGTTGCTCTCCATGCAGTTTTCCTCGAAAAGGAATTCATAAATGCATTGGTAAGTGGGAGGAAAGTAGAACTCGATGAAAATCAGAGTGATACTATTCTTGGCACTGATCCCATCACGGAACACAAATAGTTCATTAGGGATGAGACTGTTCCACAATCTTCTAATACACAAGAATCGTGTAGGTCGGAGAGAGTCAGAAAACAACCTTAGAGGCATGGGTTTCTGATCTCACTTCATGTAGATATTATTCTTATTGAGGAATACAAACCGGCTATGTATGAGGAAGTGATACAAGGTATCGACTCCGCTTTATGGCAAGATGCCATGAAGTCCGAAATGGATTCCATGTATACCAACCAAGTTTGGACACTGGTTGATGTACCAGAAGGCATTGTGCCTATTAGTAGCAAATGGGTCTTCATGGTGAAGACAGACATGGATGGCAACATACAAACGTACAAAGCTAGGCTTGTAACAAAAGGGTATCATCATCAACATGGTGTCGATTACGACGAAACCTTTTCACATGTTGCCATGATTAAATCCATTCAGATAATGCTTGCTAATGCTGCATATTTCGATTACGAAATATGGCAGATGGACGTCAAAACCACTTTCCTTAACGGAAACCTTTTGGAGGATGTTTATATACAACAGCCTAACGGTTTTTTCGTGCAAAAATATACAAACAAGATTTGCAAGTTAAAATCGATCCATTTAAGGATAGAAGCAAGCATTGCATTCTTGGAACCAACATTTTGGTGAGATCATATTACAATATGGTTTCATTCAAAACGATGATGATTCTTGTGTATATAAGAAGGTTAGTGGGAGCGCACTGACATTGATTGTCCTATACGTTGATGATGTATTGCTTCTTAGCAATAACATTCCTATACTAAAATCGCTGAAAGCTTGGCTTTCATTAAAATTCTCCATGAAAAACTTAGGAGAAGCAACCTTTATTCTAGGAATAAAGATCTACTGAGATAGATCTAAAAGTTGTTGGCACTCTCCGAGAACTCGTGCATTGACAAACATGTACGCGACCTGGTGTCTCATATGCTTTGAGCATCTACAGTCACTATCAGGCCAATCCAGGTGATGGTCACTGGATTGATGTTAAGAACTTCCTTAAGTATCTTAGACGAACTAAGGATGCTTTCTTAGTATATGGAGAAGGAGAACTTGAGGTGACTGGGTTCACCGATGCAAGTTACATATTTTGTTTGAACAACAGAACATTGAGCTGAAAATCTTCCAAGCAAGATACTGTTGCCGATTCAACAACAAAAGCATAATATAATGCTGCGGCTGAGGCATTAAAAGAAGCATTTTGGATCTATAAAATTCCTAATTTGATTATGAGTAGTTCTGTTAGCAGTTGAGCTGGGCTACATCATAGGCTAAGGAATTACGGTCTCATCAATGATCCAAGTATGTACTTCGATGATTTCATCTAATTTATGGGATCACACATCGTGATGATGTCAAGATCGAAAAGATCGTTACAGATGATAACCTTACAGATCCGCTGACGAAAGCTATATCTCAGCAAATGTTTAAGCGACCCGTACATAGTTCAGGTGTTGGACACTTGAGTGATTGGTTATTGGCCAAGTGGGAGATTGTTGGACAATTATGACCCATAGCATCACTATTTGTAAAAAACATGTTGTTTTTTTACAAATTAACTATGTGACAAATGAAATTGCTCTTTTATCATTTTGTAATTGGATTACTTGGATATATAAATGATAAAAGTCCAATAATTAGTACCAGATTAATAAGATATGAGACAATATTAATCTATGAAAGGTTTAATCATTTAATATCCCTAGTCGTAGTATTATCCAGACTGAACATCGATAATGCGGAATATGCTAGTATTACACTTGTGCGCGTTATGGAAGCTTAACAACATAGTTCTCATATATTTAAGTATTGGATACTTATGCAAGAGTTATAAGAGGTTTTTTTAGCCGTTAGATCGGGAACAGCTTTGCTTATGATAGACCACTCGGAGTCCCATTGGTAGTATGACTATGTGTCTATGGGAATCTGAATCAGGGTAGGTTTATGTGGTCATAATCGGAGACTTGCAACGCTAATACTTGCGACAATCAGTATACTTTGGTTTTGGTCGTCCGGAGCTTTAACAGGTTCTCTGTACGCCTCTTCTGGGTATACTGAGAATCGTAGTGTATTGGGTGTGATGTCAAGATGGAAGTATCACTTCAGTCATATGGAGATGATGATCACGCAGGATACAAAACTAGTACTCTTAAATGCTGCAGTTATCGGGATAGTATGACTAGGTCATGATTATCCGATTACAAAGAATAGTTGCTAGTGATCTGATATATGCTTCGTACGGGGCAGACACAATTCCAGCCCTAGGCCTAGCATATGACATCTGATACTGGATCGTATTACGCAATACATTGTATACTACGCCTTATACAGATTATATATTCTTCGTTGAATATTTCTAAAGAATTGGGTAGGCATGGTGCTTTGCTAGAAGCCAATCATGCCT
This sequence comes from Zanthoxylum bungeanum, assembly GCA_019454045.1. Classification (NCBI taxonomy): domain Eukaryota; kingdom Viridiplantae; phylum Streptophyta; class Magnoliopsida; order Sapindales; family Rutaceae; genus Zanthoxylum; species Zanthoxylum bungeanum. The sequence goes on along the minus strand of SKCR01049849.1, from coordinate 146,010 downwards.
TGTAAATCGGTGAGAACGTGGTACGGATACGCATGTGTCGGATAGTCTGACAACTGTATTTACTGCCAACATATCCAGGGATATCTTGGGTAGCTTCCCAAAGATTCACCGATGACATTTGACTCATACATAATTAATATGAGATTAATTATGAGAGAGAAATTTAATCTGGGATTAATTACAGTAAAAATTAATATGGGATTAATTATGAAAGAGAAAATTAATCTGGGATTAATTGCGGTAAGATTTAATATGGGATTAATTCATCTAAAAGAGAGAACATGATTAATTTCGAATTAATCGGTAAAGTAAATTTAATAGTTAAATTGCATTTTACTATTTAATTTATTTAATTGGGGTAAAATAATATATCTAATATATTAATTGAAATTGGATTTCAATACGGAATTAAAATTGGATTTTAATTCAAGCGAACGAATTAATTTGGAATTAATTCGTAAGCGACATTTGTAATAATTTTGATAGGCATTATTATTTAATTAAATTGGATTTAATTACGTCGCGACGGAAAATTCATTTAATCTGATTAAACGAACCCGGGCCCAAAGTGTGTTGTGTAAGCCAACTAAATTTGGAATTTAAATTGGTTGGGACCCATTAACTTACATCACATGTCACTATGTGATGGAAGTAGTTGGAATATTGATTGGATCTTTTATTACACACACCTACAACACTTTGGAAGTTAACTTTTGCTAATTGTTTTTGGAAAACACATCATTATTCATTCTGTCCTCCTCTCCTCCATTTGGAAGGGAAAATTTTCTTTCAAATTTTGTTCAAGCTAGCACTTAAATGAGTCATTTTAAGGTGATAGGGAAACTCACCCAAGAGTTTGGAACTCAACAACAAAGCTTGGAGCTTCTACAACAAAGAAAGTTTTGAATTTTCTCATCCGATCAATGTAAGTTCTTTCCGCAAACCTTACTTGATTTTTCACACACAAATCATTGTTTAGAGATCACGTGGCATGTGTAGGACACCAACAAATAGAAGATTACCTCTAATCTCTAATTTTTCTTAAGTTTTTCTTGATTTTTCTCTTCCTTCTCTTCATGGTTCTTCAAACCAAAAATTTGAGAGGATTTTGATGGTGGCAATCAGTCATGGCAGCAAGCCAAATGAAAAACAAAACAATTCCCATTTTAATTTGTGATGACTGACTTTTGCGTAGAAAAAGGAGGGTATTTTTTTCTTTTTCCATTTTAATCAAATTAAAATGATAATTACACTTTTTGTTAGCCAATCAAATTAGCACAACTAAGTCTAATTAAATCAAGCTACATCAACCAATAATAATTAGACAAATTCCATTACATTTATGGAAAAAGATTATTAATTAATAATTTTAATATTTAACAATTAAATATCCAAATAATTAATTAATGTAATTATTATTATATATGTATTTTTATTTACAATAAATAACAAATACATATATTTATGGCATGTGTCAAAATCTCATTTGACGAATAATTAATGTGTATCTAATTGTATTATGTATCAATACAAATACACAAGAATTATTATCGGACAAAATCCCCTAATGCATGTATTATCGTTTAACCGGTTAAACGATCCGAATTGACTCATTTAATCCGGTGAAGTATTACGAATAATCCGTATTATTCATAGCGACTTGCCCAAGTGCTCAACGAGTACACTTCATGTTGTGGGACTCTCTAAGTTTAGGTTTATCCGTCACGAAATCTAATTTTGTGTCCATAATCCACCTACTCATGGATTATGACGACTACGTATAATCTCGCTAAACTATGCAAGTCGAGGTCATTGCATACATATAATCCCTCCGTCATAGGCTATTCGTATTATACCTGGGATATAGATAACAATGTCAAATCCGTTCGGTATAATGCAATCGACTTTCAATTTACGATCTCTAAATAACACTCGGAACTAATTTCTGAAGTTATACCACGTCCATGGATTTACTAGATCGTAAACATTTGCAAGATGCCTATGCCCTATATACAGGACTGACGGATCCTCTCTTGATACGCATTGGATATCATGAGCATCAGTCCACACCCAACAAACAGGCGGAGGTCTGATCATGAATAGATCGGTGACGTGACTGCCACAAAGTATGGAGGATAACTCATATATCCCACTGTGGTATCTTAAGTCAAATGACCACTATGCTTGCTCAAATCGTGAAGATTTCTATTGACGTTGGTGTACCATCTATTAGGAAATCTTCAGTGAGTCATTCAGTGTCTTATCAAAGAAACACCTACATATCTATACCAGTCTCCTGAGACTCATGGTTCATTGGGATAAACCATCAGACCAATTCACGATATAAGACATGTACTGCTCTTAGCGGATTTTACTAACCGACCCGTGTTAGTAAATCTTGACTAGGAACTTTATTTAAGGATATACATCTTATATTGTGCTTCCTAATATCAATTAGGAACTACGTTGTAACTGCGCACTATATTGTAAATCCTAGGGTCTTTGTCTAATATAAACGTATCACTAAACCAGATTTAGTTTCAATCTAATCATAATCAGATATCTAATCGCAATTAGATCGAATAAGTGTATAAAAACAAGGGTACTACCTTTAAATTAGTAATATTATGGAAAAGAGAATTGCTCGTATTTATAAATCAGACATAAATTCGAATCTGGATTGGCACTTCGAGCACCAACCGTAACAATTTCTCCCACTTGCTCTAGTGTCAATCCACGGTATCATATACACATCTCAATGTATATCACATACTCATGGCTCTCAAGAGCTCACATAGCACTCAAGAGGGAGGCAACAACAAGTAAGCCCGCTTAACAAATTGAGTCTATCCAACAAACCCAACTGTTTTCCTTAACCAGCATCATTCATATTTTGTATAATTGAAATTCCACATCAATATGTATCAGATGCTATATCGGCATTTTGCTATAGCTATTGAGTTATCTATGTATTTAGAAATCAAATCCAAACATTGTGAGACAACCGCAAGCACTATAGTAATATCAACACTTCTAATCATTGAGGTCACTTTGCAACTTCTTAAGTCAATACTTCATAAGTTGCAACTGATTCCACTAGTTTATTAGAATCAATGGTGACACTCCCACTTCATCTTTTCTGACTTTATATGACACAGACCATCGAATGTCATAATTAGGATCAAAACTAATTTAACCTTATGGTTGCAGACTAAATTCTCAATGAATAAGAAACTCATTCTTAATATCTCAAAGATCACAAAGAACATGTTTCAAATTCCATCATATGGACTACATCATATCAAAATAACTCGGGAAAATTACAATTAAATCGGTATCTTTAATCGCACATAATATAGTATTTATTACGCCATCATCATATGATACATAAGATTGACTAGACATTCCAATCAATGTCACTTTCGACAAAGGAATCATCCTTACGAAAGATGAATACTACATACATAAAAGACACGTTAACTGTCAAACAGTTATACTAACTATCATAGAGATAGTCTTATTGTGTCCTTTATTAGATCATATCTAATATGCGACTAATGAGATTTTTTCACAAGTCTCTTGTTTTATATCATATATAAAACTTTATATCAAATATAACAGAAACTGCTCCCACTGCTTTCACGGAGAAAAAAAGACTTAGGATATATAATACTAGAAAGAAATTTGTACGCTCCCACTGACTCTATTGACAAATACGTATTCTCTATACTTCGATAAAACCAGACAATTTGACTGATATCAAGATCAGAGAACACGAATTCTGAAAAGCTTATCTGAGTCTACAATAAGTGTTGAGTTCCTAATTAGGTCCCAAGAATCATCCAAAACAAGCATAAAATCGCATGAACACATCAAGGAATAATGGCGGAAACAAATACTCACAATGATTGGTTTGAGATGCAAAGAACACAAGTCTTTTTCTTGCTTCATCATGCTCGGTTTTCCCCTTTTTGAACTGCTGTTGGGCGCATTTTTGGGCTGTGAAAATCCTTCATTTTCGGCCATTGAAGACCTCTATTAAAGCTCCAAGCTTTGATATTCCAAGCTCACAAAATCACTTCCATATCACCTTTGTATTCCTTCATGAGTGTGCTAGCACTTAGATCTTGCTACAAGATCAAAAGCTTCTCCATTTTGTGTGTGAAAACCAGAAAAATGGAGATGAAAATCGGTCAACATGACCGTGAGAAGAGAGAAGGTTTTGGCTCCATTTTGCCTAAAACCGTATGCATTGCAAGAGAGAGAGAGAGAGAGAAACATTTTCATTTTGTTTTATATATATTTACCAAGTAAATAATAAATAAAACATATATTACTTTTAATACAAAAGTCAAAAAGCAAGAAATAAATAATGTTATATTTATTTCAAGATTTTAAAAGCTTTTCACCAACTCAAATCAACTATTCACATCAAATCCACCCACTTTAATAAAGTGACAACATGTCATGTCACATCACTCAAAGTGACAAGTGACTTGACGATTGATGCGACTAGTGATTTGACGCTTGATGTGACTTGCGTGCCGCACTCGAATTTGAATTAATCCCAGATTAATTAAAGTGTGAGTCATACGTCATCGGTGAATCTTCAGGAACCGACCCATGAGATCTCCGGATATGTTGGCAGTAAATACGGTCGTCGGACTATCCGAACACGTAAGTACCTCGTACTACGTTTATACCGATTTACAAGACAAGGTTGGCTTCTAGCAAAGCGCCATGCCTACCCAATTCTCCAGAAATATTCTTACAGGAATATATAGATCTGTATCAAGCGTAGTATACCATAGTATTGTGTATATCGGTCCAGTATCGGATAGTCACGTGCTAGGGCTGGGGCTGGATAAGTGTCTGCTCCGTCCGAAGCACATGTCGGATGTCTGGTAACTAGTCTCTATAATCAGATATTCATGACCTGGTCATAATATCATGATTGGATGCGCATCACTCAAGAGCACTAGTACCGTATCCTGCGTGACATCATCTCCACTATGACTGAAGTGATACTTCCGTCTTGACATCACACCCAATACACTACGACTCTCTGATAAACCCAGAAGTGATGTACGCAGAACCGGTTAAAGCCCTGTACCACCAAGACCAAAGTCTACCGATTATCGTAAGTATTAGCGGTGCAAGTCTCAGGTTAAGACCAAATACACCTACCCTGATGACGGACTCCCATAGACACATAGTCATAATACCAATGGGATTCCGAGGGGTCTATCTAGAGCGAAGCTGTTTCCCGTACCATCGGTGAAACACAACCTCCTATCGCACTTGCATAAGTATCCAATACTTAAATATATGAGAACTATGCCGTTGTGCCCTCACAACGCGCACAAGTGCAATACTAGCCTATTCCGCATTATCGATGTCCTGTCTCGATAATACTACGACTAGGGATATTTAATGATTTATCCTACGTGGACTGATACTGTCTCATATCATTCTCCGTCCAGGAACAAATCATAGGGACCTCTCATCATTTATATATCTAAGGTGATCTAATCACAAATGATAAGAGTGCAATCTCATTTGTCACATAGTTAATTTGTACAACAACACCATGATCTGTACAAATAGTGACGCTATGGGTCATATTATCCAACAATAAGCTCTATAAGACAATATATCAAAATGTGATCTTAGCAGAACACAAAGTCTAGGGCCATTCTAGAATGAATTCTTCAAACAAAGAAATCACGACGGATCTCTCATTCGAAGAAATAACTCAAGAATGCCACTTTGCATTCTTTAGCCAAAATATAGTTTAATATCAACATTAACCAACAGATCTTTAATTGCTCAATTAATGCGACTAGAAATAAGTTTTCTCAGAATCTACAATAGACTACTGGGTAAAACCTTTCTCACCATCATAATATAAAGGTCAAACCTTTATCGAGCTCACTTCGCTTTTGCTGCGCAAACAATTTGCACATTTTATGAACGATTCATAACAAAAACCCAATCAAGTTCAAAACTTGATCGTAGTAAGCTAGAACAATTTTAGATCTATGGTTCAATGGTAATTTCCGAAATCGATATCAAATATCGCTCCCACTATACGTTTCAGGATAATTTCCTTCGATAAAAAAAATAACAGAATCATTAAGTATCAAATACTTAGTAAATGATTCTGACATCCTATTAAACTTGTACGGAAGATGTCTAAGGGTATTTTCATCTTATTAATTATGTAGTTGCACTTATAGTTTATCATTCTCACATTTGACTTCAATAAGTCAAGTCTTTTCTACAATTGTAAACATCTAATGTTAACATACCAAGTAATAAAACAATTTTATTACTCGGGATCCTAGAAAAATATTCTATCAAATAGAATACAATATTCTATTTAATATAATAAATGATAAACCTTACTTGTACCTCCGAGGTGCAAGTGCTTTCAATTATATAACAATTATACAAAAGAAAGTTTCAAATCTCAAACCTTTCAAGATTCAAATTTTCTATTATACATATCAGATATGTAACTGTAGGAACGAATGGAACCTTAATTAAAGAGATGAATTAGTGTTATTGGAGCATAACCCCAAGGGTATTGAAAACCAATTCAGTAACATTCAATATCAACGAATCAAATCATATAAGATTCGATAACTCCCACTGACCATTTCCATCAAAATGGAATCGCAGAAGTTTAATATTGAGTAAGAATCACGTCCATTAAATAAATTTTTAACCAATTGCCTTAAATTCATATGTTTGAGCATATCAAACATCTTTGAACAATTCAAATATTCACTATGAATTTTATAGTTTTCAATATTATAAATAGAATATCTTTGAACCATTCAAAATATTCTATCCGCATTTCATCAGAAACATATTGAAAGTTCTCGAACAATTCAAGACATTCAACATGTTCTCTATTAGAAACACGTAACTAAGTCATGATAATTCATTAACTAAGTTACTAAATAAAGAACACCATCTAAGGCAATTTCTAATTCATTAAACTACATACATCCAATGTATTAGTCTAATAAATCTTGTGGTCCAATGACGATCATTGGTTAAATGAGATTTAATCACAACCTGAATACAATATTCATTAAATTGATAAGGATATATGGTGTGATCTTATATCAGACCATCATTTACCATAAGGAATAATCATCTGATGCTTTTATGATAAAACATCATAAAACACAGTTCTTAGTTATTTACTATACCGAATATTTTTCATAATGTTTATCTTTTCATCAATGACACTACTAGTCATATTAAAATATGTAACAATTGTTTATACAGAACAAGTAACTATCCAATAGTCACAAGTTCTGATATCAAATATCAAAACAGTTATGAAACATTATTTTAAATAAATAGATGGGAGATCTGTTATCCAATACCTATAGTTGTCGTATTATGAGAATCAATATTATTCATACACAACTATACACATCTCTTTTCTTTAGCCTTATAATTTGTTTTCAATTATTCACAACAATTACAAATGATTGATTAGCAAACTGTGTCTGACACGTGACATCTAAAAGTCACTAAAAGCGAAGAAACATTGTTAAAAGATAAACAAATACTAAAGAGGTTTTCTTAATGCCAGTCAAGAATCTCGAGACATGAACTATTCAAGTCAATTCTTACTGCATAAGAATTAATTCTTTCAAGACTATTATATCCAAAACCAGATATCCATTTAGATTACCTAATCCTGACTTAGAAACTAAGTCACAAACCATCTTGATTTTCAAGAAAAACGGAACAACAGTTCCCGATGGTTTCAACTAATCTAACACTATCTAAGTCTACTCTCTTTCTAGAACCTATTCTAGAACTACGCAACTATAAATAAAGTCAGAAAACTATATATTCAAGTAATAAGCTATGCAGTGGATTAGAAGTAAAAATATATAAACATTATAGAATAAAAAGAAAACGAAAGCAGTATTTTCCATAAAATTACACATTGCTTAAGTTATGGATTTTAAACCCAGCAGTGTCTCCCACTACTTTACGTAATACTCTAATCCCCAACGGACAACGGGAATTCAATAATTAAATCGAATTCCAATGTGAGAGAAGGATCCCATAAATATATTTCGACTAACATCTTTGGCACGATCTCGCCTACATATATTCATTAGGTAGATAACTCTTTGTCAATCACTCACCAATGACTCCTTGTTTTGGTCCTAACCATTTCTCATTGTGAGAGCTTTGGCACCTTCACAAGGAGGCGTATCAAAGCTACACTTGTCAATGACAAACTCAAGCTACTGATGTAGTCTTGAGAGCTTCGGCACGTTAAGGATTTCCACTTTCACTTGAATTTGTCCAGTATCAATATACAACTGGTATGGATAATAATTATGTAACCTACACCCTCACAGATTTGGCACGATCTCGGATGCAGTTATAGAAAGATACCTATAAACTGTACTGACAAGACGTACCAAGAAACATGTATCCAATACACGTCACTTTACAACCTTATTTTAAGCGGGTATTTTCCTTATGAAGCTATACTTTGCAACAAATGCAGAATTTTAATCTAAATCATTTTTGTTGGGGATTTTGGGTGATGGGCGCATTAGAAGCGCTGTTAGAGCGAAATCATAATTTAAAACTTTTTCAAATTACCGAATAAATTATTCAATATCTAATATGAATAATTTATTCATATTTCACCTAAACCTATTTATACAATATCAAATATCAATATAAAAAAGGTTGGAACGTTGCCAAAATTTTATGAAAACCATTTTTCCGTAAAATGACGCAAAACACGTTTTTGACCGAACCGACCACCAGACACTTATGGAAATTGCCTAGTGTCGGACAGTTATGGCCTATAGCATCACTATTTGTACAGATCATGGTGTTGTTGTACAAATTAACTATATGACAAAGGAAATTGCTCTTTTATCATTTGTGATTAGATCACCAAGATATATAAATGATGAAAGGTCCATATGATTAGTTCCGGATTGAGAAAATATGAGACAATATCAATCCACGAAGGTTTAATCATTAAATATCCATAGTCGTAGTATTATCGAGATTGGACATCGATAATGCGGAATAGACTAGTATTGCACTTGTGCACATTGTGGGAGCATAACGGCATAGTTCTCATATATTTGGGTATAGGATACTCATGCAAGTGTAATAGGAGGTTGTGTTTACCGATGGTACGGAAACAGCTTCGCTCTGGATAGACCCCTCGGAAATCCATTGGTAGTATGACTATGTGTCTATGGAAGTCCGAATCAGGGTTGGTGTATTTGGTCTTAACTTGAGACTTGCACCGCTAATACTTGCGACAATCAACATAATTTGGTTTTGGTCGTCCAGGGCTTTAACAGGTTTTATGTACGCCACTTCTGGGTATATTGAGAATCGTAGTGTATTGGGTGTGATGTCAAGACGAAAGTATCACTCCAGTCATAGTGGAGATGATGATCACGTAGGATACATAACTCGTTCTCCTATATGCTGCAGCTATCGGGATATTATAACTAGGTCATGTTTATCTGATTATAGAGACTAGTTACCAGAGATCCGATATGTGCTTCGTACGGGGCAGACACATTTCTAGCCCCGGGCCTTGCACGTGACATCGGATACTGGATCGTAATATGCAATACTACGTATACTACGCCTGATATAGATCACATATTCCTGTAAGAATATTTCTGGATAATTGGGTAGGCACGGTGCTTTGCTAGAAGCCAACCATGTCTTGTAAATCGGTATAGATGTAGTACTAGGTACGTACGTGTTCGGATAGTCCGACGACCGTATTTACTGCCAACATATCCGGGGATCTCATGGGTCGCTTCCCGAAGATTCACCGATGACGTATGACTCGCACTTTAATAATCCGGGATTAATTATATGTGAGAGAAAATTAATATGGGATAAATTACGGAGATATTTTATCTGGGATAAAATATTATTTAAAGAGAGAGAACGATTAATTTGGAATTAATCGATAAATTGATATATTCGATATATTAAACAAAATTGGATTTCGACGCGGAATTAAAATTAGATTTTAATTTGGGCGAACGAGTTAATTTAGAATTAATTCGCTAGCGATGTGAATAGTAATTTTGCTAGGCATAATTATTTAATTAAATTAGATATATAAATGATGAAAGGTCCATATGATTAGTTCCAGATTTAGATGATATAAGACAGTATCAATCCAAGAAGGTTTAATCATCAAGTATCCCTAGTCGTAGTATTATCGAGATTGGAGATTGATAATGCGGAATAGACTAGTATTGCACTTGTGCGCGTTGTGGGAGCATAACAGCATAGTTCTCGTATATTTGGGTATAGGATACTCATGCAAGTGTAATAGGAGGTTGTGTTTACCGATGGTACGGAAACAGCTTCGCTCTGGATAGACCCCTCGGAATTCCATTGGTAGTATGACTATGTGTCTATGGAAGTCTGAATCAGGGTAGGTGTATTTGGTCTTAACCTAAGACTTGCATTGCTAATACTTGCGACAATCAATATACTTTGGTTTTGGTCGTCCAGGGCTTTAACAGGTTCTGTTTACGTCACTTCTGGGTATATTGAGAATCGTAGTGTATTGGGTGTGATGTCAAGACGGAAGTATCACTCTAGTCATAGTGGAGATGATGATCACGTATGATACGGAACTCGTTCTCTTATATGCTGCAGCGATCGGGGTATTATGACTAGGTCATGTTTATCCGATTATAGAGACTGGTTACCAGAGATCTGATATGTGCTTCGTACGGGGCAGACACATTTCCAGTCCCGGGCCTTGCACGTGACATCTGATACTGGATTGTAATACGTAATACTACGTATACTATGCCTGATATAGATCACATATTCTAGTAATAATATTTCTGGATAATTGGGTAGGCACGGTGCTTTGCTAGAAGCCAACCAAGTCTTGTAAATCGGTATAAACGTAGTACTAGGTACGTACGTGTTCAGATAGTTCGACGACCGTATTTACTGCCAACATATACGGGGATCTCATGGGTCGCTTCACGAAGATTCACCGATGACGTATGACTCGCTCTTTATTAATCTGGGATTAATTTAAATGAGAGAGAAAATTAATCTGAGATTAATTACGGAGATATTTTATCTGGGATAAAATATTATTTAAAGAGAGAGAACGATTAATTTGGAATTAATCGATAAATTAATATATTTGATATATTAAACGAAATTGGATTTCGATGGGGAATTAAAAATAGATTTTAATTCAGGCGAACGAGTTAATTTAGAATTAATTCGCTAGCGGCGTGAATAGTAATTTTTCTAGGCATAATTATTTAATTAAATTAGATTTAATTACGTCGCAACGAAAAATTCGTTAATTTGGAATTAGCGAACCCGAGCCCGGGAGTGTTTGCGGGCGAACTCACATTGCGAATTTAGGTGGGGCCCACAAGTCACATCACACGTCACATCACTCGTCATTCATGTGATGGATGTCTTATTACTTTGAGTGATTGACAACCAGTCACTATTCATGAGTGATGTGAGTTGTTGGAAAGAATTAATTGCCAAATTTTGGCTCCAAAATTTGTTAACTTTTGGAAAGGCATTTACAACTTTTTGGATTTTGATTTTTGGTATTAGGTTTTAGGAAAACCAAATACACACAACTCTTACCTCTCTCTTTCCCATTCCATTCGGCCAAGGGGCCAAAAATGCTTCTCTCCCAAATTTCTGGCAAGGCCGAAAATTACAAGAAGATACAAGGAAGATTTGTGGCAAATCTTTCCATTGCTAGCACAAAAAGGGTCATACAAAGGTGATATGGAATCTTTTTCATGCGCATGGAATCATCAAATAAAGCTTGGAGCTTGGAGAATCCATGAAGGAGTTGACCGAATTTTGGAGGACAAAAATAGAGCCCAAAGCCGAGAGTTCAAGGAGCCGAAGCTTGAAGAATTTTTGTCCTTCCTCGCATCGCATAACCGATCGTTGTAAGTATGATTCTGCCATTCTTCATTGTTGTATTCACATATGTTTCTTGCTTGAATTTGATCCTTGGAACCTAATAGAAACCCAACACCCAAGTCAGCCCAAATAGTGTCAGGGCAGTTCATGGGCTTCCCAAACACTGACGAACTCACTTTTTGGACAGCCGTCACCCGCTTGGCTCAAGTCACCCGGTAACGCCGTTTTTGGCCGTTTTCGCTTATTTAAACTCGAAAACAATTTCTGGAAATTGTTTCAACACCCAAAATACATCCAAAACATTAATCAAACATAATTATCATCACCAAATGCCCAGAAAAATCAGATCTGAACCGAAATCAACAATAACCAATTTTCATGTTTAAATCCAATTCTTTCAAGATTAATCTAATTAATCAAACACCAATTCAAAGTCACCACACATGAATAACTCTAGAACAATTCTAGGCATAATAAGATTGGCTATCACATTCTAGAATGGAAACAAGGTTGTCCAACAACAAATTGAATTCAAATTACTATAATCTAGTTCAATAAACATTCACACATGCTTAAACACTTCCAATTCACCATCCAACATCAAAAGCCTCAAATCTATAAAAGAAAGAAACCCTAGAATCAAACTAGAAAATCAAGAACAAGAAACAAGTTTCCAAAGCTTAAGGGAATAGAAGATTACCTCTAATCTCTAATTTTTCTTAAGCTTTTCCTGATTTTTCTCATCCTTTTCTTCATGGTTCTTCAAAACAAAAATTTGAGAGGGTTTTGATGGTGGAAATCGGTCATGGCAGCAAGCCAAATGAAAAAGAAAACAATTCCCCTTTTAATTTGGTAATGACCGACTTTTGCATAGTAAAAGGAGGGTATTTTTATCTTTTTTCATTTTAATCAAATTAAAATGATAATTACACTTTTTGTTAGCCAATCAAATTAGCACAACTAAAGTATAATTAAATCATGCCAGATCAACCAATAATAATTAGACAAATTCCATTACATTTATGGAAAAAGATTATTAATTGTTAATTTAAATATTTAACAATTAAATATCCAAATAATTAATTAATGTAATTATTATTATATATGTATTTTTATTTACAATAAATAAAAAATACATATATTTATAGCATGTGTCAAAATCTCATTTGACGAATAATTAATGTGTATCTAATCGTATTATGTATCAAATACGAATACACAATAATTATTATCGGACAGAATCCCCTAATACATGTGTTATCGTTTAATTGATTAAACGATCCGAATTAACTCATTTAATCCGGTGAAGTATTATGAATAATCTGTATTATTCTTATCGACTTGCCCAAGTGCTCAACGAGTACACTTTGTTAGTGTCCTAGACATGCCATGTGATCTCTAAGCGTGATTCGTATGTTAATAAAATCAAAAATAAGTTGCGGAGGACTTACATTGATCGGTTAAGTTCAAAACTTTTTCTTGGATGATGGAAGCTCCAAGCCCTCTTAGTTGTTCCAAACTCATGGGTGAGTCTTCCTATCACCTTCCTTTGACTCCTTAAAGTGCTAGCTTACAAGAATTTTACAACAAAACTCCATTAGAGAGAAATGAAGCTCACGATTTTGCTAAAGAAGAAGAGAGAAGATGATGTGAATAGTAACAAGCTTACACTTCCAAAGTTTGACTTGGCTTTATATATTAGGTTGGTGTGTAGGATTTGGTTTGAGTGTAGAAAAAGCAATCCCAAGCTTTTACTCAACCAATTACCAAATTCCATCAAGTGTCAAACACATTGATGTAAGTTGGTGGGCCCCACTTCAAATTTTAAATTTAAGTCGGACAATCCAACATACAACTTCGCTCGGGCCCGGGTTCGTTTAATTCTGAATTAAATGAATTTTCTGTTGTGATTTAATTAAATCCAATTTAATTAAATAATAATGCATAGCAAAATTATTATGAAAGTCGCTTGCGAATTAATTCTAAATTAATTCATTTGCCCGAATTAAAATCCAATTTTAATTCCGCTCTAAAATCTGATTTCATTTAATATATCCAATATAATATTTCAGCCCAATTAAAAAAATTAAATAGAAAAATCCAATTTAACTATTAAATTTATTTTGCCAATTAATTCCAAATTAATCGCTTTCTCTCTTATAGTCGAATTAATCCCAGATTAATTCTTGTCGTAATTAACCCTACATTAATTTTCTCTCTCTCATAATTAATCACAGATTAATTCTGTTCGAGTCAAATGTCATCGGTGAATCTTTGGGAGGAGACCCAAGAGATCCCTGGATATGTTGGCAGTAAATGTGGTCATCGGACTATCCGAACACGTGCTTACTCGGTACCACGTTCTTACTAATTTACAAGAGATGGTTGGCTCTTAGCAAAGCATCGTGCCTACCCAATTCTCCAGAAATATTCTTTTAAGGAATATATAATCTATATCAGGCGTAGTATACAAAGTATAACGTATTACGATCCAGTATCGAATATCACATGCTAGGCCTGGGGATGGAGTTGTGTCTGCCCCGTACGAAGCATATATCGGATCACTAGCAACTAGTCTCTTTATGATCGGAAATTCATGACCTAGTCATACTTTCCTGATGGCTATAGCACTATAGAGTACCAGCTTTGTATCCCTGCGTGATCATCATCTCCATATGACTGAAGTGATACTTCCTTCTTGACATCACACCCAATACACTACGATTCTCAGTATAGCCAAAAGAGGCATACATAGAACCTGTTAAAGCTCCGGATGACCAAAACCAAAGTATAATGATTGTCGTAAGTATTAGCGATGCAAGTCTCAGGTTAAGACCATATACACCTACCCTGATTCGGATTCCCATAGACACATAGTCATATTACCAATGGGATTCCGATGGGTCTATCCAGAGCGAAGCTGTTTCCGTACCATTGGTAAACAGAACCTCATATTACACTTGCATGAGTATCCATTACCCAAATATATGAGAACTATGCCGTTACGCTTCCATAACATTCACAAGTGTAATACTAGCCTATTCTGCATTATCGATGTCCAGTCTTGATAATACTACGACTAGGGATATTTAATGACTAAACCTTACATGGATTAATACTGTCTCATATCTTATTAATCTGGTACTAATCATATGGACTCTTATCATTTATATATCCAGGTAATCCAATTAGAAATGATAAAAGAGCAATTTCCTTTGTCACATAATCAATTTTTTACAAGAACACCATGTTCTTTACAAAATAGTGATGTTATGGGTCATAATTGTCCAACAATCTCCCACTTGGCCTATAGCCAATCACTCAAATGTCCAACACCTGAACTATTTACGAGCTACTCAAACTTCTTCTGAGAAATAGCTTTCGTCAGTGGATTTGCAAGGTTGTGTTCTGATGCGATTTATTAGATCATCACATCACCACGATGTATGATCTAACGAATCAAATGAAATAGTTGAAGTACATACTTGGATCGTTGATAAGACCGTGGTTCTTTAGCCTGCGTTATACCCTAGCTCAGCTGTTAACATAACTACTCCTAATCTAATTAGGAATTTATAGAACCAAAATGTTTCTTTTGCTGCCTCAGCTGTAATAATATTCCGCTTTTATTGTTTAATCGGCAACAATATCTTGCTTGGAAGATTTGCAGCTCACTATTCTATTATTCAAACTAAATATGTACCCTTATTGCGACTTACAGTCATCTTTATCTGTTTGGAAACTTGCAGCGGTGAACTCAGTCACCTCAAGTTCTCATTTCCGTATATTCTCAAAAAGCATCCTTAGTTCATCCAAGATACTCAAGGATGTTCTTTACTCAATCCAGTGACCATCACCTGGATGGGCCTGATTGTGACTGCATATGCTCAAAGAATATGAGACATCAGGTTGCATACATATCAAAACGTATGAACTCTGGGAGAGTGTCAGCAGCTTTCTAGATCTATCCCAATAGATCTTTATTCCCAGAATAAAGCCTGCTTCTCCCAGGTATTCCATGGAGAATTTTATGAAAGCCAAGCTTTCACCGATTATAGTATGGGAATGTTATTGCCAAGAAGCAATACATCATCAACATAAGGACAATGAATGTCAGTGCACTCCCACTAATCCTCTTATATACACAAGAATCATCTTCGTTTTGAATTAAATCATATACCATTATGATTACATCAAAACGATGGTTCCAAGAATTCAATGCTTGCTTCAATCCATAAATGGATCATTTAAACTTGCAAACTTTATTTGTATGTTTAGGCACGACATAACCGTCAGGATGTTGCATACAAACATCCTCCACAAGGTTTCCGTTAAGGAAAGCGTCTTGGAGTCCAGCTGTCATATTTCATAAATGAAATATGCAGAAATAGCAAGCATTATCCAAAAGGATTTAATCATGGCAACAAGTGAAAAAGTTTCGTTGTAATCGACACTATGTCATTGACGATACCCTTTCTGTATAAGCCTAGCTACATACATATATATGTTGCCATCCATTTATGTCTTCCTTGAAGACTTATATAGTACCAATAGGTACAATGCCTTTTGGTACATCAACCAGTATCCAAACATGGTTCGTATACATGGAATCCATTTCGGACTTCATGGCACTTTGCCATAAATCGGAGTCGATACCTTGTATCGTTTCCTCATACGTAGTCCATTCGTCTTCCTCAATAAGATTGACATCTATATGAGGTGAGATCAGAAACCCATACCTCTTAGGTTATTTCCTGACTCTCTCCGACCTACACGGTTCTTGTGTATTAGAATATTGTGGTACAGATTCATCCATGATGAACTATTCATATTCCGTTAAGGGATCGGTGCCAGGAACAGTATTACTCCGATTTTCATCGATTTCTACTTTCCTCCCACTTATCACTGCATTTAGGTATTCCTCTTAAGAAAACCGCATGGAGAGCAACAAATATCTTTGTTCTCTTGTGAGTTGTGGAATTAGTTTCCTTAGGATAACCAATTAAAAATGGGCACTTATCCAATTTCGGTTGTAGTTTGGTATCATCCAAACATATGCCCAGCATTCCCAAATCTTTTGGAATGAGAAACCCGGTTTCTTTCCTGTTTATATCTAATATGAAGTCTATCTAACAGATTTTGATGGAACCTTTATTCACAATAATTATTACAATGTTCAATGTGTATCCCTAGAAGGAAATTGATAGCTCAGAGCGACTCATCATTAACCTTACCATGTCCAACTAAGTTCGGTTTCTCCGTTCGGTCACACCGTCAAATTAAAGTGTCCTGGGAGGAGTCCAATGTGAAAGAATACCATACTCTTTCGAGTAATCTTGAAACTCATATGTTTAAGTATTATCTACCATGGTCCTACCGTAAAGTTTTGATACTTTGCCAGTCTATTTTTATACTTCGTGTCGAAACTCTTTGAATTACTCAAAGGTTTCAGACTTGTATTTCATAAGATACACATAACCGTAACGCGATGCCACATCCGTAAAGGTTACAAGGTATTCATATCCACTTCTAGCCTAGCTAGATATGGGCCCACTTACGTCACTATGAACGAGGGCTAACAGATCGGTGGCTTGTGCACCTTTACTGCTAAAAGGTGTTTTAGGCACTTTGCCTAATAAAAAAGATTCGCAGACATCATTTGAATTAGGATCAAATCCGTCCTAGTATCCACTCTTCGAAAGTGTGGATATACGAGTCGTGTTAATGTGTCCCGGACAACAATGCCACACATAAGTCTCATTTGATTTACTCATTTTGAGCTTTTGTTTGTCATGTTATATGTTTGAGATCCATTTATATTCAAAATATAAAGACGGTTATTCAAATCTAATGTGTATATCTCAATATCATTTTTATAGACAAAACACCCGATATTTCGGAATACAAAGGTATACCCGCAACGGGTTAAACTAGATATAGAGATATTATTTCTAGTCAAACTAGGTACACCATAACACTTTCCTAATTTAAGTACATGCCCAAAGGGTAGTTCCAAAACTTAGGTTTCTATGGTTAAAACAGCGACTCTCGTCCCATTTCCGACTTGTAGGTCGATCACATCTGATGCCAGTATCCTGTTAATCAGCAGATCATGCACATCAGTACATATATTTATGTACCACATCCATTATCTAAAATCAAATTTTAAAACCACCAGTGGACATGTGTATAACAAATATACCTGAAGACGGAGCCTTGCCCCACCTTCACTTCCTTCATGTCTGCCTTGTCCATATGGCAGTCACGCTTCCAATGAGCCCGTTTACCAAAGTTTAGGCAGACATCTTGGGATATGTCCTTTGTCTTCATAGAAGACTGTGACGATTTAGCCTTACCCTTTTGCTTCACACCCCCAGAAGCCTTCGGCCAAGCCTTGGCCTTCTGGGATGTCGAAGTAAAATGTGTCTTGCGCTTCTTGCCCTTTTAGAAGCTCTGGCTCTTCCTCCTTGAGGATAGCCATTAACTCTCCAAGAGTTTTCTCTTAGTTCATCATGTTGAAGTTCATGATGAACCTGCCCCAGCATTCGAGCAGAGAATGTAAGATCAAATCTATGGAAGTCTCGGCCTCGTAGGTAATGTCCAGCTAACCTAACTGTTCAATATCAGCAATCATCTACGACACCTAGTGCTCGACAGATGTACCCTCTGACACACGCGAGCGAAAGTGCTTCTTTTGCAATTCATACTTCTAAGATCTAAGAATATATCTATGAAGATTCTTTAATTTCAACATCATGGTATAACGATCTAATCCTTAGTTCTAACGACGAAATTAAAGAGTCATTGCAACAAACATAACAGATTGAGCACTAAAGTTATCATCTGATGAGTCTTCCAAAGCTCATGATCTAATATTTGCTCAACTCCGGGCTCAGGCCCGAGAGGTTTCTCTATCAAATAGAGTAACTTCTCAACTCCCAGGACTATCCTGAGATTCTTTTCCCAATCTGGAAAATTAAAGCCGTTAAAGACATTTTCACCTAGGATTATGTCCTTTGACGCTAATATTTCAAGTCATCTTGATTCCTATAGTCTAACTGTCCAATCAACGATTTCGGATACAATCTAATGTAATGATTACTATAGTCTAACTATATAATTAACTACAATTTGATTGTTTACTTTCAAATGTATTGATTACTATAGTCCAATTATAAATGGAGTAGTTTGAATACAGTCCAACTGTTCAATTAAAACAACAATTGAATATTAGTCCAACTAATATATATTTATAATTAATGATGAAAAAATAAAATAAGCGCGTAATGCAAGTATTTAAACAAAATTGAAAATTTAATACTTGCCTCCCACTATTTTTCGGCGAGCCTCTAATCCTCTGTGGAGAACTCGGGAAACCTAGTTTCCTAGTGGGCTAGGATCCCGTTAAAAGATACACAACCTTGACTTTGGCCAACAAGCTGTATAAAATTTAACTAGGTAGATCTCTAAAATCAATTTTATCCCATCCAATTCCCAGATCCAGTAGGTGGACCTCCAAGTCTGAAACATATATCCAATATATGTAAATATATCCAATAAATTTCCTAACCTTTTTCCTCTAAATCAACTAAGCCTTGGATTTGGCTCAACAAGCTTAATGATTCTAGTTAAGCGCGACCCATTGACAGTGGGAAAGCTTCATAATCGAAGTCGATGAACAAGAAGTGACCTTGACTTTGGCCAACAAATCACAACTGCCCAAGACATACGATATGGAACAAAGCTTATGTGGTTCAAACACATCCGCAATGGACAAAGGTCTTGACTTTGGCCAACAAACCAATGCCAATCTTGGATCTTGAGAGAGAACCACTCAATGGAAGGAAAAACGCTTAATATTTGATGAGGGTTTTTCGCGTAAATTGGCAACCAATTTATTATCTTTGATTAGGTCTCATCATAGACCCTTAAGCATGCATTCTAAAGCATAATAAGGCGCGAATAAAATTAATAATGATATATGGATGGATATATAATACATTTTGTTCCTATAACAAATCTCTCTATTTCCTCTCTCCCGCTAGCACTAACTTTTACCCAATTACATAATACTTCTAAAGAAACCTCATTTACATTGAGGGGAATTGGTGAGAAGAGAAATACTAAGAGAATAGAGACAATAGGCTGGACACGCAGTTCCAATTTAAAAAATAAGTACCATACTTACAACAATTTCCAAAATTGCCCTCACCCTTCTAATTGTAGGAGTTTGCTAAGGTCCCAAGGATCAATAAACAAGCATGAATCAAGTGTGAATACAAATCAATGAAGTTACGAAATACTCACATCGATCGGTTGAGCGATGCGGCAAGCAACAAAACTCAAAATCTACTCACTGGTTGGTCACGACAGTGACTGATTTTGCTCTATGGTGTGCTCAGCAATTATCAAGGTTCTTGAGCTCCAAGCTTCGTCAAATGATTCCCGGCTCATTGGTGGACTTCCCTATCACCTTCGTATGTCTCTCGGAGTGCTAGCTCTCTTGATTTTTGCCACAAAAATCAAGCACTTTGGCTTCACTTGGCTCACGCAAGTGAGCAGAAGAAGAGAGAAGAGCAGCCCACTTTGGGCGTGTAAAGAGAGAAGAAGAAAGAGAGGAGATAGAGTTTGTTGGTTTCCAAAAATGTGTATTAGATATTTGTTTTCAAAAAACAAATAAACATATACCATTTCTTTTTCCAAAAAAGTCAAGCTAATTAAAGCTTACAGCCACCAACATCAAACAATCAATCAATCAAATCAATCAATCAAATTGTCACATCACTCAAAGTGACATGATTTGACGCTTGATTTGACTTGCGTGCCGCACACGAATTTGAAATGCGAATGCGCTCGCAAACAATCTCGGGCTCTAGTTCGCTAATTCGAAATTAATGAATTTTCCGTTGCAACGTAATTAAATGATTATGCCTAGCGAAATCACTATTCAAGTCGCTAACGAATTAATTCTAAATTAACTCGTTCGCCCGAATTAAAATCTAATTTTAATTTAGCGTCGAAATCCAATTTCGTTTAATATATCAAATATATTAATTTACCGATTAATTCCAAATTAATCATTATCTCTCTTTAATTGATATTTTATCCCAGATAAAATATCTCTGTAATTAATCCCAGATTAATTTTCTCTCTCATGATTAATTAATCCCAGATTAATAAAAGTGCGAGTCATACGTCATCGATGAATCTTTGGGAAGCGACCCATGAGATCCCTGGATATATTGGCAGTAAATTCGGTCGTCGGACTATCCGAACACGTAAGTACCTCGTACTACATTTATACCGATTTACAAGACAAGGTTGGCTTCTAGCAAAGCGCCATGCCTACCCAATTCTCCAGATAAATCCTTATAGGAATAACGGACCTATATCAGGCGCAGTATACATAGTATTGCATATTTCTGTCCAGTATCGGATGATCACATGCAAGGCCTGGGGCTGGTACAGTGTCTGCCCCGTACGAAGCATATATCGGATTACGAGCAACTAGTCTCTTTAATATTGGATAATCATGACCAAGTCATATTATCCCGACGGTTGCAACCTTTTTAGAGAACCAGTTATGTATCCCTACGCGATCATCATCTCCATATGACTGGAGTGACACTTCCGTCTTGACATCACACCCAACACACTACGATTCTCAATATACCCAGCATAGGCGTACACAGAACTTGTTAAAGCCCTGGACGACCGCAACCAAAGTATATTGATTGTCACAAGTATTAGCGTTACAAGTCTCAAGTTAAGACCAAATACACCAACCCTGATTTCGGACTTCCATAGACACATAGTGATACTACCAATGGAATTTTGAGGGGGTCTTATCCAGAACGAAGTTGTTTCCCGTACCATCGGTAAAACACAACCTCCTATTACACTTGCATGAGTATCATATACCCAAATATATTAGAACTATGTCGTTGTGCCCTCACAACACGTACACGTGTAATACTAGCCTTTTACGTATTTATCGATGTCCAATCTCGATAATACTCTGGCTAGGGATATTTAATGATTTATCCTTCGTGGACTGATACTGTCTCATATCATTCTCAATCCATGAACAAATCATAGGGAACTCCTATCATTTATATATCTAGGTGATCTAATAAAAAATGATAAGAGTGCAATCTCATTTGTCATATAGTTAATTTGTACAACAACACCGTGATCTGTACAAATAGTGACGCTATGGGTCATAATTGTCCAAGAATCTCCCACTTGGCCTATAGCCAGTCACTCGAGTGTCTACCACCCGAACTATGTATGGTTGGCTCAAATTGCTGAGAAAAGGCTTTCGTCAGCGGATTTGCATGATTATCATCTGATGCGATTTATTCGATCATCACATCGCCTTGGCGTATGATCCAAATGACTCATATGAATATCGAAGTATGTATCTGGATCGTTGATGAGACCATTAATTCTTTAGCCTGTGCTGACACCTAGCTCAGCTGCTAACAGAATTATATCTAATCTAATTAGATTTGTTATCGACCCAAATGGCTTCTATTTCCGCCTCAGCTACAGTAATAACCCACATTTGTTGTTTATTCGGTAACAGTATCTTGCTTGGAAGATTTCCAGCTCACTGTATCGTTATTCAAACTGTATAGTA
This sequence comes from Zanthoxylum bungeanum, assembly GCA_019454045.1. Classification (NCBI taxonomy): domain Eukaryota; kingdom Viridiplantae; phylum Streptophyta; class Magnoliopsida; order Sapindales; family Rutaceae; genus Zanthoxylum; species Zanthoxylum bungeanum. Next base: position 123,392 of record SKCR01049849.1, on the reverse strand, counting down.
CCGTTTGTGACTTATAGTCATTTTTATCGGTTAGGAAACTTGCAGTAGTGAACCCAGTCACTTCAAGTTCTCCATCTCCATAGTTTAAGATAGCATCATTTGTTCTCTAAGATACTAACGGATGTTCTTAACATCAATCCAGTGACTACCACTTGGATTGGCCTGATTGTGAATCCATATGCTCAAAGCGTATAAGACATCAGGTCACGTACATTTTTCAATGTACGATTTCTCGGAGAGTTTTATCAAAAGCCATGCTTTCGCCGATAGTTATTATGGGAATATCATTTCCAAGAAATGACGTATTATCATTATTTTATAAGATAGCCACTGTCAGTGCGCTCCCACCAACCCTCTTATATACACAGGAATCATTTCGTTTTGAATTAAATCATAAACCATTATGATTACATCAAAACGACAATTCCAATAACTCAATGCTTGCTTCAATCCAAACATGGATTGAATAACCCGCAAACCTTGTTTGCTAGTTTTGGTACGACAAAACCGACAGGATATTGTAAACATCTTCCGAAAGGTTACATTTTCAGGAAAGCGATTTTCCCGTTAAGTTGACATATTTCATAAATGAAACACGCAGCTTAAGCAAGCATTATCCAAATGGATTTACCGTGGCAACAGGTAAAATGTTGAATCGTAATCAACACAATGTTGATAACGATACCTTTTCGCTAAAAGCCTAGCTTTATACGTTGGTATGTTGCCATCCATGTATGTCTTCCTTGAAGACTTATACAGTACCAATAGGCACAATGCCTTGCGGTACAACAACTAGTATCCAAACTTGTTGATATACATGGAATCCATTTCGGACTCATGACACTTTGTCATAATAGGGAGTCGATACCTTGTATCACTTCCTCATACGTAGTCAATTGGTATGCCTCAAAAGATTGACATCTTTATAAGGTGAGATCAGAAACCCATACCCCAGGTTGTTTGAAGCTCCAAGCCCACTTAGTTGTTCCAAACTCATGGATGAGTCTCCCTATCACCTTCCTTTGACTTCTTAAAGTGCTAGCTTACAAGAATTTTGCAACAAAATTCCATTCGAGAGAAATGAAGCTCACGGTTTTGCTAAGGAAGAAGAGAGAAGATGCTGTGAATAGTAACAAGCTTACACTTCCAAAGTTTGACTTGGCTTTATATATTAGGTTGGTGTGTAGGATTTGGTTTGAGTGTAGAAAAAACAATCCCAAGATTTTATTAAATGAATTACCAAATTCCATCAAGTGTCAAACACATTGATGTAAGTTGGTGGGCCCCACTTCAAATTCCAAATTTAAGTCGGACAATCCAACACGCAACTTCGCTCGGGATTGCTAGCCCAATTAAATTGGATATTTCTATTTAATTTCGAATTAAACGAATTTGCCGTTGTGACTTAATTAAATCCAATTTAATTAAATAATAATGCCTAGCAAAATTATTACGAAAGTAGCTTGCGAATTAATTCTAAATTAATTCGTTTGCCCGAATTAAAATCCAATTTCAATTCCACTCTGAAATCCGATTTAATTTAATTTATCCTATATATTATTTTAGCCCAATTAAATTGAAAAATCCAATTTAACTATTAAATTTATTTTGTCGATTAATTCCAAATTAATCGCTTTCTCTCTTCTAGTCGAATTAATCCCAGATTAATTCTTGCCGTAATTAATCCTAGATTAATTTTCTCTCTCTCATAATTAATCCCATATTAATTCTGTTCGAGTCAAATTTCATCGGTGAATCTTTGGGAGGTGACCCAAGAGATCCCTGGATATGTTGGCAGTAAATGCGGTTATCGGACTATCCGAACACGTGCGTACCACGTACCACGTTCTTACCAATTTACAAGACATGGTTGGCTTCTAGCAAAGCACCGTGCCTACCCAATTCTCCATAAACATTCTTTTAAGGAATATATAATCTATATCAGGTATAGTATACATAGTATAGCGTATTACGATCCAGTATCAGATATCACATGCTATGCCTGGGGCTGGAGTTGTGTCTGCCCCATACGAAGCATATATCGGATCACTAACAACTAGTCTCTTTATGATCGGAAAGTCATGACCTAGTCATACTTTCCAGATGGCTATAGCACTATAGAGTACCAGCTCTGTATCCCTGCGTGATCATCATCTCCATATGACTGAAGTGATACTTCATTCTTGACATCACACCCAATACACTACGATTCTCAGTATACCCAGAAGAGGCGTACAAATAACCTGTTAAAGCCCCGAACGACCAAAACCAAAGAATACTGATTGTCGTAAATATTAGCGATGAAAGTCTCAGGTTAAGACCATATACACCTACCCTGATTCGGATTCCCAAAGACACATATTCATACTACCAATGGGATTCCGATGGGTCTATCTAGAGCGAAGCTGTTTCCGTACCATCGGTAAACAGAACCTCATATTACACTTGCATGAGTATCCAATACCCAAATACATGAGAACCATATCGTTACGCTTCCATAACACGCACAAGTGTAATACTAGCTTATTCCGCATTTTCGATGTCAAGTCTCGATAATACTACGACTAGGGATATTTAATGATTAAACCTTGCGTGGATTAATACTGTCTCATATCTTATTAATCTGCTACTAATCATATAGACTTTTATCATTTATATATCCAGGTAATCCAATTACAAATGATAAAAGAGCAATTTCCTTTGTCACGTAATCAATTTTGTTCAAGAACACCATGTTCTTTACAAAATAGTGATGATATGGGTCATAATTATCCAACACACTTCATGTTGTGGGACTCGCTAAGTTTAGGTTTATCTGTCACAAAATTGAATTTCGTGTCCATAATCCACCCACTCATTGATTAGGACGACCATGGATAATCTCACTAAACTATGCAAGCTGAGGTCATTATCCGTATTATACTTGGGATATAGATAACAACGTCAAATCTGTTCGGTATAATACAGTCGACTTTCAATTTACGATCTCTAAATAATGGTCGAAACTAATTTCTGAAGTTATACCACGGCCATGGATTTACTAGATCGTAAACACGTGCATGATGCATATACCCTATACAGAGGACTGACGTATCCTCTCTTGATACGCACTGGATATCATGAGTATCAGTCCACACCCAACGAACAGGCGGAGGTCTGATCATGAATAGATCAGTGATGTGACTGCCATCAAAGTGTGGAGGATAACTCATATATCCCACTGTGGTATCTAAAGTCAAAGGACAACTATGATCGCTCAACTCGTGAAGATTCCTATTGACGTTGGTGTACCATCTATTAGGAAATCTTCAGTGAGTCGTTTAATGTCTTATCAAATAAACACCTACATGTCTATACGAGTCTCCCGAGACTCATGGTTCATTGGGATAAACCATAAGACAAAGTCACGATATACGACATGTATTGGTCTCAACAGATTTTACTAACCGACCCGTGTTAGTGAATCTTGACCAGGAACTTTATTTAAGGATATATATCTTATAGCGCGCTTCCCAATGTCAATTACAAACTACGTTGTAACTATACATTATATTGTAAATCCTAGGGTCTTTGTCTAATATACACGTATCACTAAACCAGATTTAGTTTCAATCTAATCATAATAAGATATCTAATCGCAATTAGATCGAATAAGCGCATAAAATACAAGGGTGCTACCATTAAATTAGTAATATTATGGAAAATAGAATTGCTCGTATTTATGAATCAGACATAAATATGATCCGGATTGGCACTTCGAGCACCAATCCTAATAAGATGTGTGAATCACTAGTATTTTTTGAGGAATGAATGAATGAACGGAAAACTGCTGTGAGTATAAGATGTTATGAAGTATGTTTGCTAAATTCGTTATCGTATATATATATATATATATTTATATAAGTAGAGCATGGAAAATTGATGACTTTGAACTCGCATTGATTTAATAGTTCATATATTTTCAGATAGTGAATGTTATAACATGTTTTACTTATATGCTTTTGTAGGGGTTTTGAGGGGCATAATCTGGTAACGCAGCGGAAGCAGTGGAAAATCGTATTTTCGGATTTCAAAATTTTTTCTCGGATTGATTAAATAAACATATTTATTTAATATTCCAATAATCAAATTATGAAATAAAATTCAATAAATCATATTTAAGTGAATTTACCAAATTACCCTTACTTTGGTATTTTGTCCATTTTAGTCCGAAATTGATCTAATCAATTTTGAATGATTCTAAATCATTTCTAAGATGAACTAAGCATGTTCAAAACATCAAAACACCAAAAGCACCAAAAATCCCAAATTTCTAACTCATGGCCGAATGCACTCATTAGGGGGCATTTTGTGCCTTTTGTCATTTCATGCTTCAAAACACATCTAAATGTAATCCAATCAACATGAAACTTTATATGCATCATATACACATCCAAATACACAACATATATGAAAAGACCCAAATTTGGAATTGGTCATGAACCCTAATTTTTCAATTTCTTCAAATTGGACAAATTAGACCAAATAGTTTAAATCAATTACTTTAATCATCATTCTTCCATCCAATCCAAGTCTCAACACAATGAAACAACTCAAGATCAAATCTAGGTAATTTAAGAGTGGGTCAATAACTCTAGATTAGCAACATGGTTTCCAAAACCATAAAAGAAAGCTTACAACTACAATAGTCACAACCTTCCTTCACAATACATTCTCAACACTTTGAATAAAAATATTACATCATCAAAAACACAAGAAATAAAGAAAAGAATAACTTAAGAACATCACAAGATGTTGCCTAGATCCTAAGGAACAATTTCCTTCTAATAGTAAGTTTGAAAAACTTACAAAATCCAAGCTTTTCTTTTTTTTTTCCTTTTCTCCTTCACTTGTTTCCTTGGTTTCTTTCAATGGAGTGTTATGAAAAGTGTATTAGGTTAACCAAATGAAAAGAAAATGAAAACAATATATACTTGTGCACATTTTTGGCCTTGGCCGAAAATTCAAGTAATGTATATACCAAATTTTCATTTCAATTTCATTTGAAAATCATTTATCAACTTGACAAATATCTAAAACACTTTATGGATATTTATTTAAGTCAAAAATGGCAACTAATATCATTTACTTAAAATATCCTAATGTAAGATATTTATATTTTAATTAATTTAATCATTTAACAATTAAATAATTAACTAATTATTAATTAATCAAACAAATATATTAAATATATGTATAATATTTACATTAAATATAATATATATATATATTAGGATATAAGTCAAATAACTCATTTTGACTATTAATTAATGTGTATTTAAATTAATCAAGTATTAAATGTAAATACACAATAATTAGGCAAATGACTATCTAGTCCCTTTAGCACGTATCTTGCGTTTAACCTTTAAACGACTTTATAAATAATCAATATTATTTATTAATGTTGCTCTAGTGCTCTACGAGTATGTTTCATTATTGAGACTCTCTAGATTCAGGTATATCCAGTCACGAAATCTAATTTCGTGTCCATAATATCCACCCGTAGATTATGACGATCACGGATAATCTCGCTGAACCATACAGGTCGAGGTCATGGAAAATGTATAATTCCTCCGTCACAGGTATCCGGATAAATCCCAGAGATATAGATGTAAACGTCAAATCTCTATCGGGATTATCCAGTCGACTATTCTATGAGCAATCTCTAAAAGAATGTTTAGAACTAGCTTCTAAACTTTACCACGGGCCCATGGTTTTATCTGATTGCTTATCATATGGACTACCTATGCTCTGATACACAGAACTGGCGGATCCTATCTTGATACACATAGGACACCCTGAGGATCTGTCTACACCCAACGAACAGGCGGAGGTCTGATCTAAATAGATCGGTGACGTGAGTGCCATCTAAGTGTAGAAGATGTCTCATGTGCCCACAATGGCATCTCAAGTCTAAGAATCACAAGTGCTACTCAACCCGAGAAGATTCTTATTGACGCTGGTGTACCATCCATTAAGAATCTTCGGTGAGTCGTTCAGTTATCCGCTATAAACACCTACAACGTCTATACTAGTCTCCAAGACTAATGGTTCATTGAGAAACCATTGGAATCAAATATTCCAGTATACGACATGTACCGGTCTCAACGGTTTACTTTACTGACCAAGTAGTGTAAACCTTGACCAGGAACTTTCTGAGAATGACAACGTCATGATACTACTCAATGTCAGTTGTGACGCTTTTGCAACAGTACCATGACTAATAATTCTAAGGTCATTACGTCTTTACCATTTAATAAGATAGATTATATTATAGAAACTGCATATATTATTCATAATAATAATGTTTTACATAAGTATTCAAAAGAAATACAACCGGGAATTGGCGCTCAGAGCACCAACCCCAACAAAATCTCCCACTTGCTCTAGTGCCAATATCGATTGTATCTAATACCCATCGACTCCACGTGTTTATCAAACAACTTCGGAGGTATGGCCTTCGTCAGCGGGTCTGCTACATTATCTTCACTCGGTACCTTGCACACGACAATATCCCCTCGCGACACGATCTCTCGAATGATGTGGTACTTGCGTTCCAACATGCTTCGATTCTGATGCACCCTCGGTTTCTTTGCTTGCGCAATGGCTCCAGTATTATCACAGTATAACGGAATCGCATTCTCGATACTTGGGACAACTCCCAATTCTGTGATAAAGTTCTTTATCCACACAGCCTCTTTTGCAGCTTCAGAAGCTGCAATATATTCCGCCTCAGTGGTGGAATCAGCTGTCGATCCCTGTTTGGAACTCTTCCAACAAACTGCACCTCCGTTAAGGGTAAAGACAAATCTAGATGTAGACTTTCTATCATCGGGATCCGATTGAAAATCGGAGTCTGTATACCCATTAACCTACAGCTCGTTTCCTCCATAAATAATCAACTTATCCTTAATACCTTTAAGATACTTTAGGATATGTTTAATGGCCATCCAATGGTCATTACCCAGATTGGACTGATATCAACTAGTTACGCTAACAGCGAAACTGATATCATGCCTCGTACATAACATGGCATACATTATGCTACCCAAACACGAAGCATAAGGTTGGTTAGACATTCTAACCTTCTCATCTTCTGTTTGTGGACACATCTTCTTAGAAAGATGTATCCCATGTCTGAACGGTATGTTTTCTGTCTTACAGTTACCAAAACTATACCGTTCCAAGATCTTATCTATGTACGTTGATTGGGATAACCCAATCAGCCTCATTTGTCTATCTCTATAGAGTTTTATCCCTAAAACATAGGAAGCTTCTCCCAGGTCCTTCATGGAGAAATTCTTACATAGGTACGCTTTGATGCTTTGTAACATACCTAAATCATTCCCAATGATTAGGATGTCATCAACATATAGGACTAAAAATACGACCATGCTCCCACTGGCCTTCTGATACACACAGGATTCTTCCGAATTCTTGAGAAAACCAGACGATCTAATAATCTCGTCGAATCGAAGATTCCAACTTCGTGAAGCTTGTTTAAGTCCATAAATGGACTTCTTAAGCTTACATACCATACCGAGGTTTCGCTGGATGCGAAACCTTCCGGCTGTTCCATGTAGATTTCTTCATTAAGAAATCAATTTAGAAAAGCCGTTTTGACATCCATTTGCCAAATCTCGTAGTCATGATACGCAGCTATAGAAAGCAAAATCCAGATAGACTTAAGCATTGCCACCGGCGAAAAGTTTCATCGTAGTCGACGCCAGGTCGCTGCGTGTAACCTTTTGCTACCAGTCGGGCCTTGTAAGTTTCAACCTTACCGTCAGGCCCACGCTTCCTCTTGTAAACCTATTTACAACCGATAGTAACAATTCCTTCGGGAAGCGGAATCAAGTCCCAAACTTGATTTTCATACATTGAGTCTATCTCGGATTTCATGGCACTTTGCCATTTCACGGAGTCGATGTCCAACATCGATTATCTATAGGTGAAAGGATCTGTCTCTTCAACTAAGAGAACATCCAGACTCTTTTCTTGTATCAAATGCAAGCGTTCAGGAGGTATAGATACCCTTTTCCGACCTACGGAGTGTGTGTGTTGAAGGTCCTTCATCTACTTGAACTTCAGGTTCCTCCGTTGGTTAGTTGATTTCAGGTTGGACTTCATCAAGCTCAACCTGTCTATGATTACCACCTTCTGACAAAAATTCTACCTCTATAAATTTTACGAAGTGAGCTACGAACACATTTCGATGCTCGGTATCGTAGAACAGATATCCCCTCGTATTTGAGGGATATCCGACAAACCTAAACTTTTGCCCTCGAGGCGAAAGCTTATATTGCTGAGTCACCCTGACATAGGCAGGACAACCCCAAACCTTAATGTAATTAAGATTTGGTCTCCTACCGAACCATATCTCATACGGTGTCATAGGAACAGCCTTGAAGGAATCTTATTCAAAAGATGTACGGCTGTTAAGAGAGAGTAGCCCCATAAGTATATAAAGGGCAAATCGTGAAACTCAACATCGATCGGACCATATCCAATAAAGTCCAATTTCTCCTTTCAGATACACCATTGTGTTGTGTGAGTAGTACCTGGAGGAGTATATTAAGCGAGAATCCCATTCTCTTTCATATAATCCATGAACTCACCACTCATATATTCGCCGCCTCGATCTGATCGAAGGCATTTAATATATTTACCAGTTTGTTTTTCTACTTCATTTTGGAACTCTTTGAACTTTTCAAAGGTTTCCGATTTATGTCGCATCAAATACACATAACCGTACCATGACAAATCATCGGTAAAGGTAACGAAGTACGAATAACCACTGTGAGCAGTTTGACTTAGTGGACCACATACATCAGAATGTACAAGTTCCAGTAAGTTAGTGGCACGGTGTACCAACACCAGAAAATGGGGCTTTGGTCATCTTACCCTGAATACAGGATTCACAAGTTGGATAGGATTCAATGGTAAGATCTGATATCAAACCATTCCTAACCAATTGGTAAGGCGTTTAACGCCAATGTGACCAAGTCTCATATGCCAAAGTTCAGTATTATTAATTACAGGTAAACTACGTTATTAACTCCAGTATTTAATATATCTTTTGAAGTTTGCAATGTATAATGACCATGCTGGTTTGGACAACAAAGGATCTGAATATTATTACTATCATATAAATATAAAGAACTATTCTTAATATTAATACAAAAGCCTTCTGTATCCATACACAAAAGTGATATAATATTAGCTACACATCCAGGTACAAAATGGAATTCATTAACAAAAGTGTCCCATTCGGCAATGAGATCTCGCATACTCCCACTGCAACTGCATCCAAAGAGTCTCCACTCCGAACCGCCAACTGCATCTCCCCGGGCTTCAGGCTCCTACTTTCCTTCAGCACCTGCAACGAATTGCAAATGTGAATGGACAAGCAGAATCTAAAATCCAGTGGATGTAACGGCTTCACAAGCCAAAGATAAATCAATAACTGGAAAAATAAAAGTACCTGATGTAGATGCTCTGTCTCTCCTCAGCTGGGCAATGTAATCAGGACAGTTCCTCTTCCAGTGCCCGACTTTGCCGCAGTGGTGGCATTTGTCTTCAGAAGCCCTCTTGGGCTTAGCAATTTTCACCTGTTGTTGAGGACGAAAAGCATTTTCTTTTTCCCCTTTTCTTCTTTCCCTTGACCATCCTTGGGAAGAAGCCGAAAGAGAAGTAGTTCTAGGAGGGCGAGTCGGTACTCACTTCTTAATATCCTCTTCTGCCGTGAGCAACATCCTATGTAGCTCCTGGTAGGTACAGACAGTCCCGTGCATGTTGAAGTACATCACGAACTGGCGAAATGAAGCTGGCAGTGAACCAAGAATGACACTCCTACCGAGAATGTCATTTAAGATGAGATTATGTTGCCTCAATTGATCGATCAAATCGATCATCTGAAGAACATGTGGGCTAACACTTTGCCCCTCATCCAGACGCGCATGGAACAGTTCCATGGCGACTTTGTGAACAATCACTTGTTCTTGGTTCTCAAACGATTGTCTCAATCGCGTCATCATACTATAGGAATCTAGCATACCATAGTACTGCTTGAGTTGAGTTCGGGAGAGTGAACTAAGGATGTATGATTAACCCTTAAATAATCATCCTTCCAAGTTTCAAAAAACTTGGCGTTCCTCATCCGAAGCATCCCACCCACAGCAAGGGGCAACGACCCCTAAGAACATACCAGCTTTTCGGATCGAGGACAATCCTCAAATCCAATTCCCAGTCAGCGAAGTTCTCAGCGCCTTTCAGTTTGTTCGCATCAAGCATACGCGCAAATTGATTTGTAGATTGTGCCGCCATCGCCAATCTATCATATAGATCACGCAAAACGGTTAGCAGAAATTAAGCAGTTTCATATAATATCAAAAGCATAAACAAGATCATAGATTTTTAATCTAATATGCCCCTCCCACTATATCATGCAATACTGTAATCCCAAAACAGAATACAAATATTAATGATCAAATTAAATACTAATAGTGAAAGGTGGATCCCGTGATTAAATTTCAGCTCAGAGCAGAGGCACGGTCTCGCCTACGTATATTCATCAGGTAGACGACTCATTTTCAATCACTCAATAGTGACTCAAAGTATCCGGTCCTGGCCGTTTCTCGTTGTCGCTGCGAAGGCATGCCCACAAGGAGACGTACCAAGGTTAAACTCGTCAATGATAAATTCAAGTTACTACGTAATTCTGACAGCTAGGGCACGTTCAGAATTCCGCTTTTACTTGAATTTACCTAGTATCTGATATACATCCGGTATAAAAATCTTTATCGGCTACACCTCACAGCAGAGGCACAGTCTCGGATGTAGTCACAAAGAAGTATTCATAAACCGTATTGACAAGACGGACCATATAACATGCATCAAATACAAATTACATTCAAACCTTATTAATTAGGGATTTTCCGCTAAGTGTGTCATAAACCCTAAATCTAACCAGTTCGATCCTAATTAGCATGCATAAAGTCAAGAAAACATGATTAAACATTGATTCAATTAAGGCAAATATATAGGTGGCCTAGAATCAGACTCGCTCTGATACCATTTTGTAGGGGTTTTTAGGGGGCATAATCGGGGTAACGCAAGGAAGCGGTGGAAATCGTATTTTCGGATTTCAAAAATTTTCTCGGATTAATTAATAAACATATTTATTTAATATTCCAATAATCAAATTATGAAAAAAAATTCAATAAATCATATTTAAATGAATTTACCAAATTACCCTTACTTTGGTATTTTGTCCATTTTAGTCCGAAATTGATCAAATCAATTTTGAATGATTCTAAATCATTTCTAAGATGAACTTAGCATGTTCAAAACATCAAAACACCAAAAGCACCAAAAATCCCAAATTTCTAACTCATGGCTGAATGCACTCATTAGGGGGCATTTTGTGCCTTTTGTCATTTCATGCTTCAAAACACATCTAAATGTAATCTAATCAACATGAAACTTTATATGCATCATATACACATCCAAATACACAACATATATGAAAAGCCCCAAATTTGGAATTGTTCATGAACCCTAATTTTTCAATTTCTTCAAATTGGACAAATTATACCAAATAGTTTAAATCAATTACTTTAATCATCATTCTTCCATCCAATACAAGCCTCAACACAATGAAACAACTCAAGATCAAATCTAGGTCATTTAAGAGTGGGTCAATAACTCTAGATTAGCAACATGGTTTCCAAAACCTTAAAAGAAAGCTTACAACTACAATAGTCACAACATTCCTTCACAATACATGCTCAACACTTTCAATAAAAATTTCCATCATCAAAAACACAAGAATAAAAAGAAAAGAATAACTTAAGAACATCACAAGATGTTGCCTAGATCCTAAGGAACAATTTCCTTTCTAATAGTAAGTTTGAAAAACTTACAAAATCCAAGCTTTTTCTTTTGGTTTTTCCTTTTCTCCTTCACTTGTTTCCTTGGTTTCTTTCAATGGAGTTTTATGAAAAGTTTATTAGGTTAACCAAATGAAAAGAAAATGAAAACAATATATACTTGTGCATTTTTGGCCTTGGCCGAAAATTCAAGTAATGTATATACCAAATTTTCATTTCAATTTCATTTGAAAATCATTTGATCAACTTGACAAATATCTAAAACACTTTATGGATATTTATTTAAGTCAACAATGGCAGCTAATATCATTTACTTAAAATATCCTAATGTAAGATATTTATATTTTAATTAATTTAATCATTTAACAATTAAATAATTAATTAATTAATCAAATACAAATATAGTAAATATATGTATATATTTACATTAAATATTATAATATATATACATTTAGGATATAAGTCAAATAACTCATTTTGACTATTAATTAATGTGTATTTAAATTAATCAAGTATTAAATGTAAATACACACTAATTAGGCAAATGACTATCTAGTCCCTTTAGCACGTATCTTGCGTTTAACCTTTAAACGACTTTATAAATAATCAATATTATTTATTATGTTGCTCTAGTGCTCTACGAGTATGTTTCATTATTGAGACTCTCTAGATTAGGTATATCCGTCACGAAATCTAATTTCGTGTCCATAATCTATCCACCCGTAGATTATGACGATCACGGATAATCTCACTGAACCATACGGTCGAGGTCATGGCAAAATATAATTCCTCCGTCACAGGTTCCGGATAAACCCAGAGATATAGATATAAACGTCAAATCTTTATCGGGATTATCCAGTCGACTATTGTATTAGCAATCTCTAAAAGAATGTTTAGACCTAGCTTTTAAACTTTAACCACGGGCCCATGGTTTTATCTGATTTCTAATCATATGGACTACCTATGCTCTAATACACAGAACTGACGGATCCTATCTTGATACACATAGCACACCCTGAGGATCTGTCTACACCCAACGAACATGCGGAGGTCTGATCTAAATAGATCGATGACGTGACTGCCATCTAAGTGTAGAAGATGTCTCATGTGCCCACAATGGCATCTCTAGTCTAAGAATCACAAATGCTACTCAACCCGAGAAGATTCTTATTGGCGCTGGTTGTAGGCATTGCATTTTGCAATATCAGCCCAATGATGAGCCTCGTATGAAGGCACTACTTTTTAGTTGCGGAAGTTGCGGAAGCGGTCGTCGTCGGAAAGGGAAAGTCAAGAATTGACATTTGTGGATCTAATTCGCTTGTTTTGCTTCGGGTTTGTTCGTCAAGTTTCCGTTTCAAAATTCATCCTCCGCCCGAAACTTATCCTCGCTCTTTCTCACGCTCTATCCTCCTCTTAAACTTTCCATGCATGTGCCCCTTCGACTTCCATGCAACGAAATTCCATCCACTTACCCTTCATTAATATAAACACCATACCCCACATCATCTTTTCCTTCCATCATTCACGTGCCCTACAAACCAAAAAGCCAAATCCCTCACATGCCAAGCCAATCCTTCATAAACAAAACAAGCACTAAACTACAATCACAACAAAACGAAGCAAGAAAACCACTACCCATCACCCCACGTAAAGAAACCCATTTCACTACAACTCCCTCTGCCACCTTTCACCATTTCAATAACAATAATTCCTCCACATTCACGTGAACCACCCACCTAATTCTTTCCAATCAACAAACAAACAATATCCTCCATTACCATTCTGCACGACCCATAACTCATCAATAACCCTCAATCAGTCCACTATAAGCCAGACCAGCTGCTCTTCTCATGGGGACCTCACACATCTTCAGCCACAAAAGACTCTCCTTCAAGTCATTCCTATCCTTTTTAGCAGCGCCCATGACAACCTTCAACAGATAACAAACTTCACCTTGGATCACCTAGAGGGGGATCATGTAACCAAGCCTATCGACAGTCCCTGCCTCACGCGAATCAACCACCATCAACAGCCCCACACTTCACGGCAATAGACTTCACGCCTAACAGCCTGCTTCACGTACATACAACATACCCCCTCCTCACGTCCATAACTTCACGACCACCCACTCCATTCAGGGGCTCTCACACAAAAATGCCGTGAGCAGCCTTCAAACATGTTTTTGACGCCCTTAAGCTCGTCAAGCCCTAAACACAGCCCTTAAAGTCCCTCTGGTTCACGCCACTGACGTACGCCATGAACCCTCACACGTACTTGATCAGCTCACAAGAATAAAGCCTCTATCCATTTTCCTTTGCTCCACGCCTCACTGCCCATGCACCGTCTGAACCAAACTGCAACCACCTTCATCTTCATAAACTCACGCCAGTAACCACACTCATCAGCACCTCATTCACGCCTGACCAGACTGCACACCGAGACTCCAACCAACTCCCTGATTCACACCTGATACTCCCTCACAAACAGCCACCTTCAAAGCCTAAACAGTGCCCTCACAGCCCTCAGATAGCCTCACAAAATAGCCAGTTCACTACCCTTTGTCTCTCTCTACTCACGGCCAAACAAACCACAGCTCACGCTACAAACTCCTCTCGGAAGCAGACCACTCACAGCCACTGCCAGCTCAACCCACGCCCACTGCACCTTCACTGCTCGAGTCTCGCACCAACACGCCCTTGCATGATAACATACCTTGAACCCACTGACCAGCCATGCATCACCCCTTAACGCAAATCACACCCTCACGTAGCCAACAGCCCTTCTCATCAAACTGCCGAACCAAACCTTCAGCCATGCAGTCCCATGCATGCGTTAAACACAACAGTGAAGTAGTCTCTCCTTCGACCTAGTCAGCACGCATTGCTTTCCCTCTCTCTCATGATAAACACGAGCCAAACCGACCAACGTAACCAGCCTCCCATCACGCCCCTCACTGCATGAAACTGCACTGCCGTGAAATGCCATGAACCTACTGCCATTGACAAGCCGTGAACCCTGCAGTCCTCCAATGCCACAAACCCTAAAGCCAGCAGCCCCCTTTGCCACGTGAATCCATGCAGCCCATGCATACATAGAAACAGTGGGGATTACAGTGAAGATTTAAGTGAAAACAGTGAGAAAACAGAGGAAAAATAAACTGAAAATAGTGAGCGGAAACCGCGAGTGAAAACAGTGAAAACGAACCCGTGAAAACAGCGGAAATAACGGACCGGTGAAAACAGAGAAAACAATGAACCTGTGAAAACTGCAGAAACAGTGGACCAGTAAAAATAGCAAAACGATATCCCTTCCGGCACCGTGGAACGCACTCCCGGAAAGCGACTAAAAAGGTAAGACCTGAGGGCACCCTTTTATCTTATTTCCGTTATTTATTTTCTAAGCATGATGTAGTCGTTTAAGTTTATTATTGCTTTATGCATGATTAGGATGTTTAATATGTTATAGTTTTATGCATGACTAGTTGGTTGTGCTTGAGCATGATTTAATTGTTTAGTATGATATTTATTTTCCTATGCATGATTAGGTTGTTTAGTATGATGTTTAATGCATGATTAGTTGGTTGTTTCTAAGCATGATGTAGTCGTTTAGTATGATATTTATTTTCTTATGCATGATTAGGTTGTTTAGCATGATGATGTTTTATGCATGGTTAATAGGTTGTTCTTAAGCATGTTGTGTAGACTTGGTTAATATTGCACAAATCCATTCATTACAAACGACATAAGTAAGGGACCATTCCGAACCCAACGGTTTGAGGTCTTCCCTTGCGAGGGGTGAGTGCGGCCTTAAATCTTTTTTCCCGGTTCATACCGGGTGGCGACTCCATTTTATTTCTCCAGTTTAGTCCCCCGCGGGCTACTCCGTACTCCCGACCGGGCCGCGAGCCCGGAACAGCGTCGTCCATTTTCTGTGTCCTACACTGGTGTACCATCCATTAAGAATCTTCGGTGAGTCGTTCAGTGTTTATCCACTATAAACACCTACACGTCTATACTAGTCTCCAAGACTAATGGTTCATTGAGAAACCATTGGAATCAAATATTCCAGTATACGACATGTACCGGTCTCAACGGGTTTACTTTACTGACCAAGTAGTGTAAACCTTGACCAGGAACTTTCTGAGAATGACAACGTCATGATACTACTCAATATCAGTTGCGACGCTTTTGCAACAGTACCATGACTAATCATTCTAAGGTCATTACGTCTTTACCATTTAATAAGATAGATTATATTATAGAAACTGCATATATTATTCATAATAATTATGTTTTACTGAAGTATTCAACAGAAATACAACCGGGAATTGGCGCTCTGAGCACCAACCCCAACAGCTTTTATTGTGCATGGTTACTTACTGAGTTTTAAAACTCACACCAAACCAGTTTGCTAGTTTTGCAGGTTGGCTTCTAGATTGGTCAACCACATCAGCTTTGAAAGTCATGCTCGGGACGTTGCCGTCGCCCTCGCTAGTGTCCTGGGAGAAGTTTAGAAGTTTAAGAAGTTTAATATATTTTGTTATTACTTTATTTCACGTGCTGAGCACGCTGCCTGTATATATATATAAGTAAATGTTTTGATTATTTATGATCTGGTGGGCACAGAGCCTTGAGTGTTGATAAATGGTGTGGGCGGAGCCCTAAGGATATGATTTTGATGAGATTTGTGTGGACCTGAGTTCCTTTTATTTTTTTGATGTATTCTTAGTCTATTTGATGCTGTAATATGATCCAGAGTGTCCAATTTTTAGGATACATCATGCCAAATTTTCGGTAAATTCACAGGCTTATAGAGTTGGGACAATCATGTCTCCTACCGGTAGCATCCTGCCTCTGGCGGGGTGTTACAATTCTATTTTTTAGGATAAGTGTTTTCTGTATTTTCTGCTTTCCTGCTTGCTTCCGATGCGTCCGTAATGTCCCAAAATAAGTCCATTTGTCCCAAGATCCATTTTCCAATGCTTCATATCAATAAAACTGAAAAAAAAAAATTACAAAATACATTCAATGACATGGAATCTAATAAAATAATAAGCTAATAATTCATGAATAAATGGGTATAAATCGTACTTTTCAGGTAGCTATGATTTTAGACTCTGACGAAGATCATGACTTCATATTATGATGATAGATTCTGCACTTAGACTCTGATAGTAGGTTATGTCTTCAGACTCTGATGATAGGTTCTGTACCAGACTCTGATGACATGTTTTGTACTAGAATCTGATGACAGGCTCTGTTGTCAGGACTATATAATTTACCCTTGATTACTTTTGTGAATTTAGACTTGGTGTGGGAGTGCCATACACAAGAGGATTTAAGTTTGAAATTAGTAATCTAAAATAGTCCATAGAGAGAAAATAAAGTGGGTAATTTGTTTGTGATTTAAGTTTTAGTGGTGAAATTAATTTTGCCACTAATGATAATAATATTGCTTTTAGTGGCGAAATGAATTTCGCCACTAAAGGTGCACTTTCAGTGGCGAAAAAAATTTTCGCCTCTAAAAGCTTTTGCGTCGTACTTTTAGTGACAAACGAGAGGTGAAATATAATTTCGCAACTAATTGTTTTAGTGCCAAAATTTTGGCTTTTAGTGGCGAAAATTTTCGCCACTAAAAGTCAATTTTCTTGTAGTGAGATGTGGTCCATTCTATAAAGGTATGATGACCTTGATCCTGGATAGTCTATGTGGTGACATTAGAATGAAGGCATCTTATATGATGTAATCATATATGACTGGACCCAAATAGAAATGAATCTCTTATAATATCTGTTAAATAGAGAAATTGATTTCAATCTGCTAGATGGTCGTATATAGATTGTTCTGTATCCTGAGTGTTGTAATATCCTAAATTTTTCTGAACAGTTTGGTAGGTTTCTGAATTGAAGTGTAGGTTTCTGAACAAGATTTTATTTGAAAATAAGAGCTTATGTGTTGGAAAATAGGTTGAAATATTTTAAAATAAAGCTTCATCATTTTGTAAAATGCGTGGTTTCGAGAAACGGTTACGGGATTCATGTTTATATTTTTATACGCAAAAGGTTTGTTCTTTCAGATATAAAAATTGAAAATGATTTCTGATTGAGCTGATTCTTGAACCATTGGACTCGTTCTTCTGAGACGAACAACTTTAGTGTTGATCACTTTTTTCCAAATTTGCATCTAAAGAGCTTCTAAAATTCAAATTTTGAGAAAGCCCCATGGCAATGGCCTAGTAGCAATTTTATGGTCAAAATGTAATTTCCAAACATTTTCTATAAATACCTTGAATTTTTCAATAATTACGAAAAACACATAACTTTATAAGCCCATGCACTTGACCCCCCCGTCCCTAAAATCAATTTGGAGAACACCTGGTCACGGCCAAGAGGGGTACGCCAGTAACCCCTCCGTCTTGTGATGGCAGGCAATAGCCCTCAGATTGCTAGCATCAGCGGTGAGAATGAGAGAGACGCACAAGTGTGGGTTTTTCGATCATTGCTCATCATTTTATTTCACGGCCTAAGCCACCCGCCAAATTGAAGCTTTCAGAGATTACTACAAGTTGGGGGTTATAGTTTTTCAGTTCCGTGAATGGTTGCATATAAAATGAGGAAGAAAGAAATGGTGAATAGTTAGTTTCGATGAATAGTACATCCGATCGAAATTTCTTCGATTCCATCACGTTCATAGGATCGGTTGAAGTCTGTATATGCCTATGAAATCTCAGTAAGACCTCTCATTGGGAGCCTGACAATCGGCTGGCCTACTAATTTGTCGACATGATCTTTCTCATACACTGTTCGGTCTGTGTGCGCGATGTAGATAATGGATGCTTGGTAAGTATTTTGAACATTTTGTTTACAAGGTAATGATTTTGAAAGATATACATTTGATATTTTAGCACGTTTCCAAAGATTTATCTGTGATATAAACATATTTGTGTTTCGGGAAAATAATGATTTCAGAAGAAATAAATTTTGATTAAGTTACATTTCGATATTGTTTATGATATTATTTGAAATAATATGTTTCCGTCACAGCATTTGTACTTGATATTTATGGTTTTATGATTTCGAATTCGTCGTGGCGCTTGTATAGGGCGTTGTGGAAGTGCATTGGACCGACCCATTATCCTCTGTCGACATGAGCTTATTTTGTTCATTGTCCGATCTGAACGTGCAATTTTGACAATGGGTGCTTGTTGTATTTCATCCAGTTGAGTTTGTACTGGACGCTTGATACAGATTTACGATAATAATGAATTTCAAATATATTTTTATTTACAATAAATGAGTTCTTATAATGTGTTTTCGAAATGGTTTTTAGAAGATATTGTTTTTTGTTTTCCATTTTGTTGATGTTATATATTGGCATTGAAAGGATTCGTTATGACTATGTGTCACTTCTGACTTTGTTGATGGATGTATTTGTTTGTAAAAAAGTTTACGTTTGTTATAGGAGCACGTATGTATGCTTATAGTTTAGTCATAAATCATTTGAGTATTGTGATGCAGATGTTTGCTTTGTTGTTAGCCATACAATGTTGTATGTGCGACTGGATATTTGCGTATGTAAACTTTGGTGTTGATAGTGTTTATATATATGATATGATATGAGCTTCGTTTTTGTTGATGAATGTGATTGATTGTATAGAATTCGTGTTCGGCTTTCTGCTTCTATTGATGGATGAGTTTGAAACAATTTGAGCAAGATCCTATGAATGAATGTGAATTGAAATGACAAGTTTGATTTGATTATATTATGAAATATTTGATTCGATCTATTTTGATTTGATGTGGCATGGTTTGTATTAAAGTTTGAAATACGTAACTTCTAAAAATGTATAAAGTGAGATTACTTCCTTATTCAGATAAGATTGTTATGCACGTGCGTTGGGTTCTGAATGATCAGACATAAAGGTAGAGAAATTTCAAGGACAAAATTTTTATAAGGAGGAGATAATGTAATATCCCAAATATTTTGGAACATTTATGGTAGGTTTTTGAATTGAAGTTTAGATTTCAGAACAAGATGATATTCGAAAATAAGAGCTTATGTGTTGGAAAATAGGTCGGAATATTTTAAAGTGATGTTTCGTCGTGTTGGAAAATGCGTGGTTTCGAGAACTGGTTACGCTATTCCTGTTTATATTTTCATACGCGGAAAGTTTATTGTTTCTGCTATAAAACTTGCAAACGAACTTCGATTAAGCTGATTCTAAAACCAGTGGACTTGCAGACGAACAACTTTCGTGTTGATCACTTTTCGAATTTAACATAAGAAGGGCTTCCAAAATATGAATTTCTGAGAAAACCCCATAGTAGGGGCCTAGCAGTAATTTTATGGGGGTCAGAATATAATTTACAAAATGTTTCCATAAACACCTTGAATTTTACAGTAATTGTGAAAAACGAATAAATCCATAAGCCCTGTCACTTGACCACGTGTCCCCAAAATCGATTTGGAGAAGACCAGGTCGTGCCGATGGCCAACAAGTGATCGCCAGCCAGCGCAACGGCCCAGAGGGTGCGTCAACCACCCCTCCGTCTTATGGTAGTCGGTGACAGTGTTGATCTTGGGGCTTGGTTATTTTTAATCATTAAACCTTTATGGATTGATACCGTCTCATATCATCACAATCTGGAACTAATCATAGGGACTTTTACCATTTATATATCAAAGTAAATAAATTACAAAACGGTAAAAGGCAATTTCATTACTACATAGTTAATTTTGTACAATAATACAATATCATTTACAAAATAGTGACGCTATGGGTCATAACTGTCTAACAGACAGCCCTCTGAACGCCGACATCGGCGGTGAGAAGGAGAAAGACTTGTGAGTGACCGATCTTGGCTCGTCGTTTCATTTCATGGCCTAAGCCACCAGCCAAATCGAAGCTCTTGAAGAGTACTATAAGTTAACGATGATGGTTTATCCGTTATGTGCACACTTGCACGTAAACAAGGAAGAAAGAAATGTTGAATAGTGACATTCGAATGAATAGTATCTCCAATCGAAATTCTGTCGATTCCGGCGCGTTCCTGAGATTATTGGGAGTCTGTATATGCCCTTGAAATCTCAGTAAGACTGTTGGGTTCTCTAAGAACAACCTAGGATCAATTAAACATATAAGATGTGTGAATAAACAAAGTAAGATAGCGGAAAGTACTCACTTTGATATGCTAAGAGGATGTAGGAGATAAAAAAATTTTCCAACTTTTGTGTTGTGCTCCAAACTCTTTTTTTTCATGAATGATCAGCTCTAAGCTTTAAATCTTGAATTCCAAACTCATGGGAGTAGTTTCCCTATCACCTTTGAATGACCCGTTTTAGTGTGCTAGCACTTGAGATTTTGAAGCAAAAAAATCAAGAACATGAAGCCAAGCTTCACGCCATTTTTGAGAGAAAATGAAGCCTTATTTTCGGCCTAAAAGAGAAGAATGAGAGAGTTATGGTTTTCAAAAAATTAAAAGTCATATACCAAAATACAATAATTGGTAAATGTCTTTCAATCTTTCAAACTTGTGTAAGAAACAAGTTAACCAAAAAATCCCACCAACTTCTATCAACCAAAAGTTGATAAAGGTAACTAGGTGATGTGACAAGTGTGGGTCCCACTTTAATTCAACATCCGAGGGGGCCCACAACCACATTCCGGGGTCGGGTTCGTTAATTCCGAATTAACGAATTTTCCGTTGCGATTTAATTAAATCAAATTTAATTAAATAATTATGCCTAGGAAAATTACTATTAAAGTCGCTCGCGAATTAATTCTAAATTAATTCATTCGCCCAAATTAAAATCTAATTTTAATTCCATTATGAAATCTAATTTCATATAATATATCGAATATATTATTTTATCGATTAATTCCGAATTAATCGTTCTCTCTCTTTCAATTGAATTTTATCCTAGATAAATTTTTGCCATAATTAATCCTAGATTAATTTTCTCTCTCTTCAAACTAATCCCAGATTAATTATGTTTGAGTCATACGCCATCGGTGAATCTTCGGAAAGCGACCCATGAGAGCCCTGGATATGTTGGCAGTAAATCCGGCCATTGGACTATCCGAACACTTGCGTACCTAGTACCACGTTTTTACCGATTTACAAGACATGGTTGGCTTCTAGCAAAGCACAGTGTCTACCCAATTCTCCAGAAATATTCTTTTAAGGAATATGTAATCTTTGTCAGGCGTAGTATACGTAGTATTGCGTATAGCGATCCATAATCGATATCACTTGTTAGGCCTAAGGCTGGAATTGTGTCTGCCCCGTATGAAGCATATATCATATCTCTGGTAACTAGTCTCTATAATCGGATAATCATGACCTAATCATATTATCCCGATGACTACAGTACTTAAGAGTAATTGTTCCGTATCCTGCGTGATCATCATCTCCATATGACTGGAGTGATACTTCCATCTTGACATCACACCCAATACACTACGATTCTCATTATACCCAGAAGAGGCGTACACAGAACCTTTTAAAGCCTCGGACGACCAAAACCAAAGTATATTGATTGTCGCAAGTCTCAGGTTAAGACCAAATACACCTACCCTAGTTCGGATTCCCATAGACACATAGTCATACTACCAATGGGATTCTGAGGGGTCTATCCAGAGTGAAGCTGTTCCCGTACCATCGGTAAACACAACCTCCTATCCCACTTGCATAAGTATCCAATACTTATATATATGAGAACTATGCTGTTATGCTCCCACAACGCGTACAATTGCAATATTAGTCTATTTCGCATTATCGATGTCCAGTGTCAATAATACTACGACTATGGATATTTAATGATTAAACCTTAGTGGATTAATATTGTCTCATATCTTATTAATCCGGTAGTAATCATATTGACTTTTATCATTTATATATCTTGATAATCTAATTACAAATGATAAAAGAGCAATTTCCTTTGTCACATGGTTTATTTGTACAACAACACCATGTTCTGTACAAATAGTGATGCTATGGGTCATAATTGTCCAACACTCTCCCACTTGGCCTATAGCCAATCACTCAAGTGTCCTACACCTAAAGTATGTACGTGTCGGTCAAACTTCTGCTGAGAAACAGCTTTCGTCAGCGGATTTGCAATGTTATCATCTGATTCGTTTTATTTGATCATCACATCGCCACGATGTATGATTCGATGAATCAGATGAAATATTTGAAGTATATACTTTGATCGTTGATGAGACCATAGTTCCTTAACCTGTGTTGTAGCCTAGCTCAGCTGCTAACAGAACTACTCGTAATCTAATTCGGATTATATAGATCCAAAATGCTTCTATTGCTGCCTCAGCTGCAGCAATGTTCCGCTTTTGTTATTTATTCAGCAACAGTATCTTGCTTGGAAGATTTCCAGCTCACTATTCTGTTATTCAAACTAAATATGTACCCTTATTGCGACTTAAAGTCATCTTTGTCGGTTTGGAAACTTGCAGCGGTGAAACCAGTTAACTCAAGTTCTCATTCTCAATAGCTTAAGAAAGCATCATTAGTTCGTCTAAGATACTTAAGGATGTTCTCAACATTAATCCAGTGACCATCACCTGGATTGGCCTTATTGTGACTCCATATGCTCAAAGCATATGAGACACCAGGTCACGTACATTTCAAAATATACGATTTCTCGGAGAGTGCCAACAACTTTTAGATCTATCCCAGTAGATCCTTATTCCTAGAATAAAGGTTGCCTCTCCCAAGTAGTCTTCGGAGAATTTTCATGAAAGCCAAGCTTTCACCGATTTATTTAATATGGGAATATCATTTCCAAGAAATAATATGTCATCAACGTATAGGACAATCATTGTCAGTGCGCTCCCACTAACCTTCTTATATACACAAGAATAATATTCGTTTTGAATGAAATCATATACCATTATGATCTCATCAAAATGTTGGTTCCAAGAACACAATGTTTGCTTCAATCCATTAATGGATCGATTTAACTTGCAAACCTTGTTTGCATGTTTTGCAAGACAAAACCATCAGGATGTTGCATTCAAACATCCTCCAAAAGGTTTTTGTTTAAGGATAGCGGTTTTGACGTTCAGCTGCCATATTTCCTAAATGAAACATGCAGCATTAGCAAGAATTATCCAAATGGATTTAATCATGGCAACAAGTGAAAAAGTTTTGTCGTAGTCGACACTATGTCGTTGACGATACCCTTTCTGTACAAGCCTAGCTCTGTACATTTATATATTGCCATCCATGTATGTCTTCCTTGAAGACTCATATAGTATCAATAGGCACAATGCCTTCTAGTATATCAACCAGTGTCCAAACTTGGTTGATATACATGGAATCCATTTCGGATATCATGGCACTTTGCCATAAAATGAGTCGATACCTTGTATCACTTCCTCATACGTAGTCGGTTCGTCTTCATCAATAAGATTGACATCTAAATGAGGTGAGATCAGAAACCCATACCTCCCAAGTTGTTTTCTGACTCTCTCCGACCTACGGGGTTCTTGTGTATTCGAAGATTATTGGTACAGTTTCATCCCTGATGAACTGTTGGTGTTCCGTAAAAGAGTCGGTGCCAGGAACTGTATTACTCTGATTTTCATCGAGTTTTAACTTTCCTCTCACTTACCACTGCATATAGAAATTCCTCTTAGGAAAACCGCATGGGGAGCAACAATTACATTGTTCTCTAGTGAGTTGTATAAGTACTATACTTTGGTTTCCCTAGGACAACCTACAAATAGGAATTTATCCAATTTGGGTTCTATTTTGGTTTCATCCAAACATTTAGTGTATGCCCAACATTCCCAAAGTTCAAAGCGACTCATCATTAACCTTACCATGGCCAACAAAGTTCGGTTTCTCTCTTCGGACACACCATCAAATTGAGGTGTCCCGGGAGGAGTCCATTGTGAAAGAATACCATACTCTTTCAAGTAATCTTGAAACTCATATGTTCAAGTATTTTACACTATGGTCCGACCGTAATGTTTTTAATACTTTTACCGGTCTATTTTCTTACTTCGTGTCGAAACTTTAAAAGTTTCTGACTTGTGTTTCAAAAGATACACATAACCGTAACGCGATGCCACATCCGTAAATTTTATGAAGTATTTATATCCACCTCTAGCCTAGCTAGATATGGGCCCCACTTGCGTCACTATGAACGAGGGCTAACAGATTAGTGGCACTTGTACTTTTACCAAGTAAAAGGTGTTTTAGGCACTTTGCATAATTAACTAGATTCGTAGACATCATTTAAATTAGAATCAAATCCGTCCTAGTATCCACTCTTCGAAAGTGTGGATATACGAGTCTTGTTAATGTGTCCCAGACAACGATGCCACTTTTAAGTCTCAATAGATTTATTCAATTTGAGCTTTTGTTTGTCATATTATATGTTTGAGATTCATTTATATTCTAAATATAAATGCTTTTATTCACATCTAATGTGCTTATATCAATATCATCTTTATAAACAAAAAACCTAGTGTTCTGGAACATAAAGGTATACTCGCAACGGGTTAAACTAGATATAGAGATAATATTTCTAGTCAAACTAGGTACATTAAAACAGTCTCCTAATTTAAGTACATGCCCAAAAGGGCAGTTCCAAAACGTAGGTTTCTACGACAAAAACAGCGACTCTCGTCCCGTTTCTGACTCACAGGTAGATCTCATCTGAAGTCAGTCTCCTGCTAACCAGCAGATTCTACACATCAGTACATATTTATATACCACATCTAGTATAAAAAATCTAATTTTGAAACTAATAGTGAATATGTTTATGACAAACATACTTGAAACCGGAGCCTTGTCCCGCCTTAGCTTCCTTCATGTCTGCCTTGTCCATATGGTAGTCACGCTTCCAGTGACCCCGTTTGCTACAGTTTAGGCAGACATCTTGGGATATGTCTTTTGTCTTCCTAGAAGACTGTGATGATTTTGCCTTTGCCCCTTTTTATATCCCTAGAAGCCTTCGGCCAAGCCTTGACTTTCTGGGATGTTGAAGTAAGATGCTCATTGCGCTTCTTGGCCTTTTTGCAAGCTCTGGCTCTGTCTCTGTCTCCTTGAGCATAGTCATTAACTATCCAAGAGTTTTCTTTTGCAATTAGTACTTCTAAGATCTAAGAATAGATCTATGAAGATCCTTCAATTTCAATATCATATTATAAGGATCTAATCCTTAGTTCTGACAAAGAAATTAAGGAATCATTGCGGCAAGTATAACAGATTGAGTACTAAAGTTATCATCACCGTGATTCTTCCAAAACTCATGCTCCAATATTTGCTCAACTTCGGGCTAAGGCCCGAGATGTCACTCTATCAAATAAAGTAACTTCTCGGCTCCTAGGACTATCCTGAGGTTTTATTCCTAATCTGAAAATTGAAGCTGCTTAAAGAATTTTTCACCCAGGATTATGTTTTAAACGCTAATCTTTCAATTATCTTGATTCCAATAGTCCAACTATCCAATCAACGATTTCGGGTACAATCCAATATAATGATTACTATAGTCTAACTATATAATCAACTACTATTGATTGGTTAAAATTCAAATATATTGATTACTATAATCCAATTATATAATCTACTATAAATGTAGTTTGAATATAGTCCAACTATTTAATTAAAATAACAAATGAATATTAGTCCAACTAATACATTTATGATTAAATAATTAATGACGAAAAATGAAATGAGCGCGTATTAGCAAGTAGTTAAACGAAATTGCAAATTTAATACTTGCCTCCCACTATTTTTCGGCGAGCCTCTAACCTTCTGTGGAGTACTCGGGAAACCTAGTTTCCTAGTGGGCTAGGATCCCGTTAAATAACACACAACCTAGACTTTGGCCAACAAGCTGTATGATATTTAACTAAGTAGATCTCTAACATCAATTGAATCTCATCCAATTCCTAGATCCAGTAGGTGGACATCCAAGTCCGAAACATATATCCAATATATGCCAATATATCCAATAAATTCCCTAACCTTTTTCCTCTAAATCAACTAAGCCTTGGCTTTTGCTCAACAAGCTTAATGATTCTAGTTAAGCGTGACCCATTGACAATGGAAAGCTTCATAATCGAGGCCGATGAACAAGAAGTGACCATGACGTTGGCCAATAAATCACAACTTGCCCAAGGCGTACGATATGGAACAAAGCCTTCATGATTCAAACACATCCGCGATGGATAAAGGTCTTGACTTTGGCCAACAAACCAATGCCAATCTTGGATCTTGAGAAAGAATCACTCAATGGAAGGAAATCGCTTAATATTTATTGAGGGTTTTTCACGTAAATTGGCAACCAATTTATTATCTTTAATTATGTCTCATCATACACCCTTAAACATGCATTATAAAATACATTTTATTCCTAGAAAAAATCTATCTCTTTCCTCTCTCCCGGTAGCACAATTCTTACTTCTACCCAATTACATAATACTTCTAAAGAATCCTCATTTACATTGAGGGGAATAAGTGATAAGAGAATTACAAAGAGTCAAGAGATAAAGGCTGGACACGCAGGTCCAATTTAATAAATTCTAAATTTATTACAATAATTTCCAAAATTGCCGTCACCCATCTAATATCCATCCGAAATACATTATTCATACAATACATCCATGTACTCACACAAAGCATGTTATTAATCAATCTAATCCAATTAATTAATCTTTGATTAATGACCATCCAATGTTCAAACAACGATTTGATTTGCGCGAGTCCAACTCGTTTAAGAATAAGTACTCAAAGTGCGTATTCTTGAATTATATCGAACTACAATTTTAAATCCAATTTAATTGTATTCAATACTAATTCTTTATTTAATTCCAAATTAAATAATTACACTTTATTAATGTGCCTTTTAGACGTAGATTCTAAATCCAATCTTTATGGGTCTCAAAGGCCCAATTAGTATCCAATACTATTCAATTAAAGTCCAATGGGTTTTAATTAATTCTTTAGGCATGGGCTTTGGCAATTATGGGTCAAACCCAAGATGCCAAGGCCCAATTAGACAATACTTGGCCCATTAAGCCCAAATACAACAACATTAGCCCAATTCAAAATTAAAGGCTAATTTATTTAATCACAATATTCCAAATATCACAATTATTTATTTAAAGTGTATTAGCCATAATTAATTAGTTAAATTAATATTTCCAAAACACCAATTACACTAATTAATCATGCTTTAATATTATCAATACATGTCTAATATTATTGAAGTAAAATCAATCCAACATGCTCATTAAGCTCACGACAATATGGTAATTTTTTCATTAATTATGATTTCAAACCAATTAAATCACAAATAATTTTATCCATTCATTTTAAACACATCCAATGGTCTAAATTCAAAAATCACCCAGAGCTACAAGGGTCCTATAGATTCGGCCAAGCATACGGAATTATGGGAAATTTTTATCCAATTTAATTTCTCAATTCCTAATATGCACAAACCTAATTTAACATCATCGAATCTCAACCAAAACCTCAATTTGAAGAAATCATGCATAAATCATAAAAGCCCCAAATTAAAGTCTATGAAACCTAATTCATTTCATGATTAATTTAGGCTCTGATACCATTGTTGGATTCTCTAAGAACAACCTAGGACCAATTAAGAATATAAAATGTGTGAATAAACAAAGTAAGATAACAGAAAGTACTCACTTTGATCGGCTAAGAGGATGTAGAGATAACAAAATTTTCCAACCTTTGTGTTGTGCTCCAAGCTTTCCTTTGCATTAATGATGAGCTCCAAGCTTTGAATATTGAATTCCAAACTCATGGGAGTAGTTTCCCTATCACCTTTGAATGACCCCTTTAGTGTGCTAGCACTTGAGATTTTGAAGCAAAAAATCAAGAACATGAAGCCAAGCTTCACGCCATTTTTGAGAGAAAATGAAGCATATTTTCGTCCAACGAGATAAGAATGAGAGAGTTATGTGACTTAATTAAATCAAATTTAATTAAATAATTATGCCTAGCAAAATTACTATAAAAGTCGCTCCGAATTAAAATCTAATTTTAATTCCATTATGAAATCTAATTTCATATAATAGATCGAATATATTATTTTATCGATTAATTCCGAATTATCCTTCTCTCTCTTTCAATTTAATTTTATCCCAGATAAATTCTTCCCGTAATTAATCCTAGATTAATTTTCCATCTCTTCTAACTAATCTCAGATTAATTATGTTTGAGTCATACATCATCGGTGAATCTTCTGGAAGCGACCCATGAGATCCCTGGATATATTGGCAGTAAATCCGGCCGTCGGACTATCTGAACACGTACGTACCCGGTACCACGTTCTTACTGATTTACATGACATGGTTGGCTTCTAGCAAAGCACAGTGCCTACCCAATTCTCCAGAAATATTCTTTTAAGGAATATGTAATCTTTGTCAAGCGTAGTATACGTAGTATTGCATATAGTGATCCAGTATCGATATCACATGCTAGGCCTAGGGCTGGAATTGTGTATGCCACGTACGAAGCATATATCGGATCTCTGGTAACTAGTCTCTATAATCGGATAATCATGACCTAGTCTTATTATCCTGATGAATGCAGTACTTTAGAGTACTAGTTCTGTATCATGCGTGATCATCATCTCCATATGACTGGAGTGATACTTCCATCTTGACATCACACTCAATACACAGCGATTCTCAGTATACCCAGAAGAGGCGTACACAAAACCTGTTAAAGCCCCAGACAACCAAAACCAAAGTTTATTGATTGTCGCAAGTATTAGCGATGCTAGTCTCAGGTTAAGACCAAATACATCTACCCTGATTCGGATTACCATAGACATATAGTCATACTACCAATGGGATTCTGAGGGGTCTATCCAGAGCGAAGCTGTTCCCGTACAATCGATAAATACAACCTCCTATCACACTTGCATAAGTATCCAATACTTAAATATATGAGAACTATGCCATTATGCTCCCACAACGCGCACCAGTGCAACACTAGTCTATTCCGCATTATCGATGTCCAGTCTCGATAATACTACGACTAGATATTTAATGATTAAACCTTAGTGAATTAATATTGTCACATATCTTATTAATCCGGTATTAATCATATGGACTTTTATCATTTATATATCTTGGTAATCTAATTACAAATGATAAAAGAGAAATTTCTTTTGTCACATAGTTT
Organism: Zanthoxylum bungeanum; assembly: GCA_019454045.1. Classification (NCBI taxonomy): domain Eukaryota; kingdom Viridiplantae; phylum Streptophyta; class Magnoliopsida; order Sapindales; family Rutaceae; genus Zanthoxylum; species Zanthoxylum bungeanum. The sequence continues at coordinate 93,266 of SKCR01049849.1, read as the reverse complement.
ATTTGTACAACAACACCATGTTCTGTACAAATAATGATGCTATAGGTCATAATTGTCCAACAAAGACCTCCTGGTAAAAATTCACTAATTTCAAGTTTGCCCTTTTATCTTCGGATGCATCTAGTGGCTTCGTAGAGCAACGTAATGATATAAATTGAATTGTTTGAGCATAACTACATTGAATATGAGTGAAAACTGAATGAATTAGATTGACCCGATAGATTATGCAAGTTTCCGATAAAAGTGTGTTTAGCATGTATTGATGTTTTTCTGATTTTAATGTTAGATATGAGATATATATTATGATATGATAATTTTTAGATGATTCTGGGTAGGTTCAGAGGTTTCAGGACCCTTCCATAGCGTTTGCGGAATCCTTTTTGGAGGATTTTCAAAAAACACGTAAATGAAGAATTTAAGTTATCTGATAGTCTTAGAATGATATATTATGATGTATTAGATATATTTAATTGGTTTTGGGAGGTAGAGGATTGATCTGAAAGGTTCCAGATTTATTTGTAATGATTTCAGACTTACTCTGGTTTTCCTGGAAAGATCCAGAATTTTATCATAGTTATGTCGAGAATTCTATAAAGTCACGATTCTGACGGCATTTTTTCCATTTATTTTGATAGATTTAATTAGGACCTGAAGTTTCCGCTAAGACAATTAATTAACCCATGTGATGAGTACTTGATTTGTAGATTAGTGTTTTGAATATATATCGAGATGATTGAAATGTTTAGGGTAAGACGATGATAGTTAAGAGGTGGTTGGGAACATAGTTCAAGATGAGTTGGTTGGTTTTTCTTATGGTAAGTACATGGGTAAGATATATGTGTGCGTAAGTGTATCCATCTTTATAGAGATTATGTATGGTTAAGTTAATCGACCACCACATGTATGGATTTTTGTTATTACTATGATATGAAATGAGATACTTGATGATTTTAATATCTATATGCATGTATTTATGTATGTAACTATACAAACCTATAATGGTATGTATATGTAAATGAATATGTATATGTATAAGCATATGTTCACGTATTTGTATATGCACGTGATGATTAGATATGTTTAATTTTATTATACAAGATCAATAAATGAAATAAGTTATGATTTCTGGATTTATATTAGTATGTGTATCTGTACGCTATTTAAATAAGTTTTTTATTCACCATACATGCGATTTATCTCTATAGAGGTTGGGTTGGTTAAGTGTGATAAGAAATGAGTATAAGCTAAGCTTTTCCTAAGTGGTAAAGGAACGTGATTGAGAGGGTGCACATATGAATGGATATGTTTTATTGATAAGTTTATGTATCAAATGTTTCCAGATATAAATTCGAAACGGAGTTTGTTTGATCGACAAGTGAAAGATATGAGGACCGTTATAAAGTATGACATATGAATTTGTAGTAATATATTTATTCATATATTTGGTGTATATATATATGTATGAGTAATTTGATGATGAGTCAGAGGGTTGTCATGTATGTGCCTGTGTTTGAGAAATCGTGCTATGAGTTTGTATTACATGATATGTGTGCATGTGAGTATGTTTAATTGATTGATAATTTAGTGTTTGTACGGGAAAAATTTGGGCCAAAGGTATTTTCATCTTTTCACCTCGAGCCCTATATCAGATATAGCCCAATCCCTCTTAACAATTCCCAGAACAAATCGGGCCAAAGACCCAATTATCCCATCAGGTCCAATGTCAAAAACCTAAACAGTACTTATATAGAGTTGGGCTAGGGGTCCCATTAACTTTCATCTCAATCATGGTCAACCCACACCTTCCAACCGAAATATATATCTTGTCAGATATTAATTGCCTCTCGAATAATTAGCTTATCCATCACCGAAAGATTAAAGTTAAACATGTTAATTGGGCCCACAATCATAAATAAGGTTCATATTCCAACTAATTGACTATTCCCCAGCCTATAAATTGAAGTAGAACTCAGAATTATATTCATTCCAACTTATTCATTCAATTCTAAGCGTAGTAGCTCTCACCTAAGCCCTCAGAAACTCTTACCTTCTATACACCAACCTACCACCCTCACAGTAGTCCATAGAGGTCAAGGTAACCTCAAACCTTGTCCCTCTTTTACATTATTTACTGCTTGTCTTCATTACTGACTTAAGTGTCGGAGTTTCTACAAAGCCCACCACACTGATGTGTAGGAATTCCCCACTCACTCTACCTTTATTTTATAGGATCGTCAGTACCCCCAAACTATAAATTCTCGATTGTGGACCTTTGTCAAAATCCAGCGTCTACAATTTGGTAGCGATTTATAGTAAGAGAAGACTTCTCAGTCTACAATCTTTACAAACATAGCTACTCATGGCTTCAAGCAGCAAATAGACACCAGACCCTGTGATCGCTCAGTTAGCCATGCTCCAAAAACAATTACGAGTTTTAGAGGAAGAAAACTCAGACATGCGAAGCTCCAATGCGAACTTCCAGAAGCAATTGGAGAAACTTTCCTCTAGATCACCCCATCAGTCTTACAATTTGGTCCAACATATTGGAGGCATTCATCAATGTGGCAGACGACAATCCATAAAATCAAGAAAGAAGTCAACATATATCCCCAATCGATCAAGCATAACAAGTCACCGCCACTATGCGCAAGGATATAAAAGAGTTCAAAGAAGTGATTCTATCCAGCCTACCTGGAGTCAGACTACTTGTAAGAAAAATTTGAGCAAACACGATTTCAGATACTCCATTCCTAGGGATCATTACTTCCATCGAACTCCCGCGAAAATTCAGCCCTCCAGATATGAAGTTGTATGATGGATCCACTGACCCAGATAACCGTGTCATCCATTATAAGTACAAAATGATGTCCACAGGTCTTGCTCCACACCAGTGGGAACCTGGCATTTGCAGATGGTTTGGAGAGACGTTAGTTGGCCCCGCCCCTACTTAGTTCATCAATCTACCATATCAGACTATTAGGTTGTTGGACAATTATGACCCATAGCGTCACTATTTGTGCAGATCATGGTGTTGTTGTACAAATTAACTATGTGACAAAGGAGATTGCACTCTTATCATTTGTGATTAGATCACCTAGATATATAAATGATAGGAGGTTCCTGTGATTTGTTCCTGGATTGAGAATGATATGAGACAGTATCAATCCACGAAGGATAAATCATTAAATATCCCTAGTCAGAGCATTATCGAGATTGGATATCGATGAATGTGTAAAAGACTAGTATTACATTTGTGCGCGTTGTGAGGCCACAACGACATAGTTCTCATATATTTGGGTATAGGATACTCATGCAAGTGTAATAGGAGGTTGTGTTTCACCGATGGTATGGGAAACAGCTTCGCTCTGGATAGTCCCCCTCGGAATTCCATTTGTAGTATGACTATGTGTCTATGGAAGTCCGAAATCAGGGTAGGTGTATTTGGTCTAAACCTGAGACTTGCACCGCTAATACTTGCGACAATCAATATACTTTGGTTGCGGTCGTCCAAGACTTTAACAGGTTCTGTCTACGCCAATGCTGGGTATATTGATAATCATAGTGTGTTGGGTGTGATGTCAATACGGAAGTGTCACTCCAGTCATATGGAGTTGATGATCACGCAGGGATACCGAACTGGTTCTCTAAAAAGGTTGCAACCATCGGGATAATATGACTTGGTCATGATTATCCGATAATAAAGAGACTAGTTGCTCGTAATCCGATATATGCTTCGTACGGGGCAGACACTGTACCAGCCCTAGGCCTTGCATGTGATCATCCGATGCTGGACAGAAATACGCAATACTACGTATTTTACGCCTGATATAGATCCTTTATTCATGTAAGGATATTTCCAGAGAATTTGGTAGGCATGGTGCTTTGCTAGATGCCAACCTTGTCTTGTAAATCGGTGCAAACGTAGTACTTGGTACTTTCGTGTTCGGATAGTCCGACGACCGAATTTACTGCCAACATATCTGGGGATCTCATGGGTCGCTTCCCAAAGATTCACCGATGACGTATGACTCACACTTTTAATTAATCTGGGATTAATTGGATGAGAGAGAAAATTAATCTGGGATTAATTGCGGAGATATTTTATCTGGGATAAAATATCATTTAAAGAAAGAGAACGATTAATTTGGAATTAATCGATTAATTAATATATTCGATATATTAAACGAAATTAGATTTCGACGCGGAATTAAAATTAGATTTTAATTCGGGAGAACAAATTTATTTAGAATTAATTCGTTAGCGACATGAATAGTGATTTCGCTAGGCGTAATCATTTAATTACGATGCAACGGAAAATTCATTAATTTGGAATTAGTGAACTCGAGCCCAGGATTATTTGCGAGCGTATTCGCATTTCGAATTCGAGTACGGCACGCAAGTCAAATCAAGCGTCAAATCGCTAGTCGCATCAAGCGTCAAATCACTTGTCACTTTGAGTGATGTGACTTGACAACTTGTGATTGATGAGATTGAGTGATGTGTGTGGTTGGCATTAATGGCTTTAATTGGTTTGACTTTTCTAAAGCCAAAATTTGGCATATGTTTTCGGAAAACAAATAAACCAAATACAATTAACACATTTCATCACCTCTCCTCTCTTCTCCCTCTTCTCTCCTCACACCATTTCTTTCTTTCTTCTGGTTCTGTGAACTGCCGAGAGATGGAAAGAAAAAGGGAAGCAAGTGCTTGGTTTTTGTGGCAAAAATCAAGAGAGCTAGCACTCCGAGAGACATGCGAAGGTGATAGGGAAGTCCACCCATGAGCCGGGAATCAAATGACGAAGCTTGGAGCTTGGTTTCTTGTTGATTGAAGGCCGAACCAGTGAGCAAAACAGCAGCCACTGCCGCAGTTCACAGTGAGCAGAATTTCAGTTTTTTGTTCATCTCCGTGTCGCTCAACCGATCGATGTAAGTATTCAGCGACTTCCTCGAATGTATTCCGTTATGTTTCATGCTTGATTATTGATCTTGGGATGCTTAGAATCTCCAACAATGGTATCAGAGCAAGGAAAAACATAAAATTAGTTTAGGGTTAAAATTTGGGTAAATTGATTTTGAGCATGTTTAAATGAAATTGGATGATTTTGTATGCTTAATTGATGTTGAATTGAAGATTGATTAGATCAATTTCAAGAAAATTGGATTGGATCATTTTTCCCCAAATTGTTGAGGCTTGGCCGAATACTATGCCCTAAATATGTCTTGGGATTTTTTGATTTTTGATCATTGGATGTGTTGGAAATCATTAGGGAATATGATTTAATGTCGATTGTGGAATTAATTGGATTGAATTTGAATCGGACATAAAATCCCCAAATTGTCGAGAATGTAAGAGCATGAAATGGGTTTGATTTTTGTTAAATTATGTTGGACATGATTTAATCTTGATAAGCATGATTAATTAGGCTAATTGATGTTTTAGGAATGTTAATTGGATAATTAATTGTGTAATGCACTTTAAGTAATTAAATTGGGAATTTGGAATTTGGCAATTTAATTGAATTGGGCTAATTTTGGAAATTGGGCTTGTTGTGTTGTAAATGGGCTTATTGGGCTTTGTTGTATAAAGTTGGGTTTAGGAAAAATTGGTTGGATCCAATTGGGCCCAAAACCGCATCCATAAAGCCCAAATGCGACTTAATGAACCTTTAAAGTTTCATTGGGCCTAATGGGCCAAGATTGATTTCTAGGTTTATGGGTTAACTCCCGGATTGGACTTTGGTTATTGGGTTCGACCCGAGTTGACCAAAAGTCCACGCCTCAAGAAATTAATTAAAAGCCCATTGGACTTTAATTAAATTGACGTTGGATGTTAATCGGGCTTTGAGACCCGTAACGATTAAATTTGTAATTGAAGTCGTAAAGGTTTGTTAATAACGTGTGATATTTAATTTGGAATTAAATAGCGAATTAAAATTAAATGCATATTGAATTGGATTTAATTATGTAGTTTAATTTAATTCGAGAATTCGTACTTTGAGTACTTATTTGCAAAAACGAGTTTGACTCGAGCAAAATCAAATCGTTGTTTGAACATTGGATGGTCACTAATTATCAGATTAATTAATTTGATTAGATTGATTGATAACATGCTTGTGTGAATACATGGTTGCGATGCATGAATAATGTATATCGGATGAATATTAGATTGGTGGGGCAATTTTATAAATTGTTGTAATAAATTTGATTTATTAAATTGGACCTGCGTGTCCAGCCTTATTACCTCCTTATTCTTTGTATTCTCTTCTCACCTATTCCCCTCAATGTAAATGAGGTTTCTTTATAAGTGTAGTGTAACGGATAGAAGTAAATACTTGTGCTATCGGGAGAGAGAAATTGAGAGATTTGATCTAGAATCAATGTGTAAAGTATCCATCCGCATATCATTATTACTTAATTTATACGTGCTTTATTATGTGTTTAGAATGCATGTTTAAGGGTGTATGATGATGAGACCTTAACAAAGATAGTAAATTGGTTGCCAATTTGCACGCGAAAAACCCTCAGACAATATTAAGCGTCTTTCCTTCCATTGAGTGATTCTCACTCAAGATCCGAGACTGGCATTGGCTTGTTGGCCAAAGTCAAGTCCTTTGTCCGTCGAGGATGTGTTTGAATCACAAGAGCTTTGTTCCATATTGGTGTCTTGTCCAAGTTGTGGTTTGTTGGCCAAAGTCAAGACAACTTCTTGTCCATCGACATTGATTACGAAGCTTTCCATGGTCAATGGGTCGCGCTTAACTGGAATCACTAAGTTTGTTGTGCCAAAGCCAAGGCTTAGTTGATTCAGAGGAAAAAGGTTAGGTAATACATTGGATGTATTGGCATATATAAGATATATGTTTCAGACTTGGATATCCCCCTACCGGATCTAGGAATTGGATTGGATCCAATCGATCTTAGAGATCTACCTAGTTAATTATCATACAATTTGTTGGTCAAAGTCAAGATTGTGTGATATTTAACGGGATCCTAGCCCACTAGGATACACGGTTTCCCGAGTACTCGACAGAGGGTTAGAGGCTCGCCGAAAAATAGTGGGAGGCAAGAATTGAATTTGCAATATTCGTTTAATTACTTGTCATACGTGCTCGAACAAACATCATTTGTCGTTATAAATTAAATGTTAGTTGGACTAATATTTAAATTATTGTTTTAATAAATAGTTGGACTATATTCAAACTATTCAATTATAGTTGATTTTATAATTGGATTATAGTAATCAATATAATTGATTTTAATCTATTAAATTATAGTTGATTAAATAGTTGGACTATTGTAATCATTATAATAAATAGTACCAAAATCGTTGATTAAATATTTGGACTATTAGAATCAAGATAAAATTGAAAGATTGACATTTAAAACATAATCCTAAGGAAAATGTATTTAAATGGTTTAATTTTTAAATTAGGAATAAATTTCAGGATGGTCCTGGAAAAACTACTAAGTTACTTTATTTGATAAAATAACATATTAGGCCTAAGGCCGGAGTTAAGCAAATAGTGGAGCATAATCTTTGGAAGATTTATGTAATGATAACTTTAGTGCTTAATCCATTAAGCTTGTCACAGTAGACTCCTTAATTTTTAAATCAGAACTAAGAATTAGATTCTTAAAGTATGATAATGAAATTGAAGGATCTTTATAAATATATACTTAGATTTTAGAAGTACTAAATTGCAATTGATAACTCTTGGAGAGTTAATGACTATTCTCAAGGAGACAAAGTCAAAATTTGCAATTAGGCAAGTAACGTAAGGCGCACCTTACTTCGATATTCTAGAAACTCGAGGCTTGGCCAAAGGCTACTGGAATGTTGAAAAAGGCAAAGGCAAAATCATTATAATCTTCTAGGAATATAAAGGACATATCCCAAAATATCTGCCTAAATTGTGGCAAACGGGATCGTGGAAGCGTGACTACCGTTTGGACAAAGCAGACATGAAGGAATTGAAGAACGAGCAAGGCTCTGACTTCAAATATGATTTTCATAAATATGTTCATTACTAGTATTGAAATTGGATTTTGAATACTTAGTGTGGTACATAAAATATATCTATTGATATTCAGAATCTGTTTTGAACAGGATACCGACCTCAATTGAGATTTAATCTGCGGATTGGAAACATGATGAAAATCGATGTTTTAACCGTAGATACCTAAATTTAGGAACTACCCTCGGATGTGTACTTAAATTAGGGAACTGTTATAATGTAACTAGTTTGACTAGATACTGTTGGATAATATGTCCCATAGCGTCACTATTTGCACAGATCATTGTGTTGTTGTTGCAAATTAACTATGTGACAAGGAAATTGCACTCTCATCATTTGTGATTAGATCACCATAGATATATAAATGAAGAGAGGTCCCTATGATTAGTACCTGGACTGAGAATGATATGAGACAGTATCAGTCCCCGAAGGTTTAATCATTAAATATCCCTAGCCGTAGTATTATCGAGACTGGACATCGATAATGCGGAATAGGCTAGTATTGTACTTGTGCGCGTTGTGAGGGCACAACGACATAGTTCTCATATATATAAGTATTGGATACTTATGCAAGTGCGATAGGAGGTCGTGTTTCACACCGATGGTACGGGAAACAGCTTCGCTCTGGATAGACCCATCGGAATCCCATTGGTATTATGACTATGTGTCTATGGGAGGCCGAAATCGAGGTAGGTGTGTATAGTCTTAACCTGAGACTTGCATCGCTAATACTTGCGATAATCGATAAACTTTGGTCTTGGTGGTAGGGGGCTTTAACCGGTTCTGTGTACACCACTTCTGGGTTTATCAGAGAGTCGTAGAGTATTGGGTGTGATGTCAAGACGGAAGTATCACTTCAGTCATATTGGAGTTGATGTCACGCAGGATACGGTACTAGTGCTCTTGAGTGTTGCGCAACCAATCGGGATATTGTGACCAGGTCATGTATATCCGATTATAGAGACTATGTTACCAGACATCCGATATGTGCTTCGGACGGGGGAGACACTTATCCACCCCCGCCCTAGCACGTGATTATCCGATACTGGGCCAATATACACAATACTACGGTATACTACGCTTGATACAGATCTATATATTCCTATAAGAATATTTCTGGAGAATTGGTTAGGCATGGCGCTTTGCTAGAAGCCAACCTTGTCTTGTAAATCGATATAAACGTAGTACGAGGTACTTACGTGTTCGGACAGTCCGACGATCGTATTTACTGCCAACATATCCGGAGATCTCATGGGTCGCTTCCTGAAGATTCACCGATGACGTATGACTCACACTTTGATTAATCTGGGATTAATTAGAAGAGAGAGATAGAATTAATCTGGGATTATTTGCGGAGATATTTTATCTGGGATAAAGTATTAATTAAAGAGAGAGAACGATTAATTTGGAATTAATCGATAAAATTAATATATTCGATATATTAATCGAAATTGGATTTCGACGCGGAATTAAAATTAGATTTTAATTCGGGCGAACGAATTAATTTAGAATTAATTCGTTAGCGACGTGAATAGTGAATTCGCTAGGCGTAATCATTTAATTACGACGCGACGGAAAATCGTTATTTGGAATTAGCGAACCCGAGCCCGAGAGTGATTGCGAGCGCATTCGCATTTCGAATTCGAGTGCGGCACGCAAGTCACATCAAGCGTCAAATCACTAGTCGCGTCAATCGTCAAATCAATTGTCACTTTGAGTGATGTGACTTGACAACTTGTCACTTTGATAAAGTGAAGAGATGTGATGTGAATAGTGATGTGAAATGATTGAAAGCTTTTAAAAGGATTGAGATGGAATATAACATTATTTTATTCCTTGCCTTTTTGGCTTTTGAATTAAAGTTGAGTATATATCTTATTTTATTTACTTGGTAAAATATTAATAAGAGATATATACAAAAGCTTTTTATTCTCTCTCCATCTAAGGCAACACACACGGTTTTGGTAAGCCAAAAAACGTTTTCTCTTCCCTCTCATTTTCCTCTCTTCTTCTCTTCTTCCTCTTCTCACGGCATGGTGCCGATTTCTTCTCAATTTTTCTGGTTAGACCGATTTTGAGAAGCAAATGAAGAAGGATGGTGCTAGCACACACACATGGGTTATACTTAGGTGATAGGGAAACGAAATCTTTGAGCATGGAAGCTTGAAGCTTGGAGCTTCAATGGAGTCTTGCATGGCCGATTCTTGGAGGTTCAAAGAGGATCCAAACCGCACAGCCCACTGTCAAGGAAAGCCATTGCCGAGCTTGGAGGGAGCTTAAAAACGCACCTTGTTCTTCATCCATCAAAACCGAATTCAATGTGAGTTGATTCCGCCACCTCCTTTGATGTGTTCATATGCGTTTTTATGCATGATTTGTGATCCTTGGGACCTTGATTGAACTCTAACAGATACATTATCTCTATATCAGTGTATAACCCGCTGTGGGTGAACCTTTATATTCTAGAACACTAAAGTGTTTTGTTATATAAAGATGATATTGAGATATACACATTAGATGTGAATGACATAATTTATATTTTGAATATAAATAAATCTCAAATATATAACATGACCAACAAATAGCTCAAACTGATTTGATCAGAAGAAACTAATTTGTGGCATTGTAGTCTGGGACACAATTGAACCAGACTCGTATATCCACACTTTTGAAGAGTGGGTACTCGAACTAATTTGATTCTATTCAAATAAAGTCTACGAATCTATTTTATTGGGTAAAGTGCCTATAACACATTTACTTGGTAAAAGGGCAAATGCCACTGATCTTTTAGCCCTAGTTCATGGTGAAGCAAGTGGGCCCATATCTAGCTAGGCTAGAGTTGGATATGAATATTTCATGACCTTTACGGATGTAGCATCACGTTATGGTTATGTGTTTCTTTTGAAACACAAATCGGAAACTTTTAAGTTTCGACACGAAATAGACAAACAGATCGGCTAAAGTATTAAACTGTCACGGTAAGACCGTAATGGAAAATACTTAGGCAATAAGTTTCTAATATACTTGAAAGAGTATAGTATTCTTTCAATGAGGACTCCTCCCGGAACACGTCATTTTGACGGTGTGTCCGAACAGGATAAACCGAATTATGTTAGACATGATTAAGGTTAATCATGAGTCGCTCTGAGCTACCATTCCTTCAACGGATAAACATAAACAGTGCAGAACCTATTTAGAATAAGGTTCCATAAAAATCTGTTTGACATATTTCATATTAGAAATGAACAGGAAAGAAACTGGGTTTTCTCATTCCTGATAATTTGGGTATGTTTGGCATATGTTTGGATGATACCAAACTAGAACCCAAATTGGATAAGTGCCAATTGTAGGTTATCCTAGGGATACCATAAGTATAGTACTTATACAACTCATAAGAGAATAATTAGATTGTTGCTCACCATGCGGTTTTCCTAGGAGAAATACTGATATGCAGTGGTAAGTGGGAGGATAGTATAACTCGATGAAAATCGGAGTAATTGAAGTTGATGTTTGATGCATTATGCTTGAATGAGGTTGAATTGAAGTTGTGCATGATCAATTTCAAGAATTGGATTAGATCAATTTTCCCCAATTCTTTAGGTTGAAATGAAACTTGAAATTGGGTAAAATGTGTTTAAGCATGTTTTAATTGAATTGGATGTTTAAGTATGCTTAGAACATGTTTAATTGAGATTGTGTGTGATCAATTTCATGAAATTGAATTGGATTCAATTTTCCCCAAATTGGATGCTTGGCCGAAAATTGGAAGAACCTAATGTCTTGGTAATTTTGTTTTGTTTGATCATTGGATGACTTAAAACAATTGGTGAATGTTGTTTTGAAGTTCATTTGATTGAATTTTGATTTAGAACATTTTTTCCCTTTTAAAGTGGCTTGGCCGAAACTTAAGGAACATGAAATTTATTGTGATTTTTTGTTTTAATTCATTGGATGAATTGTGTTTATTTGGGATATTAAGATTGTGGACTCAATTGGATTGAAACCGAATCGAATTGAAAAACCCCTAATTGCCGAGACTTGATAGCATGTTAATTGGGTTTGATTTTAATTGAATTGTGTTGGACACTATTTGGTTGTTAAAGTGCATGATTAGTTAGGCTAATTGATGTTTTAGAAATGTTAATTGGGTAATTGATTGTGTATTACACTTAGGTTAATTAATTGTGAAATTTGGAATTTTATAAGTTAATTAATTTGGGCTTGATCTTGGAAATTAGGCTTGTTAGGTTGTAATTGGGCTTTTGGGCTTTGTTGTAACAAAGTTGGGTTTAGGCAAAATTGGTTGGATCCAATTAGGCCCAAAACCGAATCCAAAAGGTCCAATTATGACTTAATGGACCTTAATTATTTAATTGGGCCTAATGGGCCAAAATTAATTTAAAGGCTTATGGGGTAACTCCCGGATTGGATTTTGGTTGTTCGGTTTGACCCGAGTTGACCAAAAGTCCCACGCCTATAGAAATTAATTAAAGCCCATTGAACTTTAATTAAATAAAACATTAGATGTTAATCGGGCTTGAGACCCCGTTGCGATTAAATTTGGAATTTAAGTCGTAAAGGTTCGTTAATAATAGTGTAATATTTAATTTAGAATTAAATATGAATTAGAATTAAATACGTATTAAATTGGATTTAATTATGTAATTTAATTTAATTCGTAGAATTCGTACTTTGAGTACTTGTTCGTGATACGAGTTTGACTCGAACAAAAATCAAATCTTTGTTTGAACATTGGATGATCACTAATAATCAAGATTAATTAATTTGATTGATTGATTGATACATGCTTGTATGAATACATGGTGTGATGTTTGAATAATGTATATCGGATGGATATTAGTCGGGTTGGGCGATTTTGGAATTGTAATAAATTTGATTTATTAAATTGGACCTGCGTGTCCAGCCTTATCTCCTATTTCTTTGTATTCTCTTCTCACCTATTCCCCTCCATGTAAAAGAGGTTTCTTTAGAAGTGTAGGGTAACGGGTAGAGTAATACAAGTGCTAGCGGGAGAGAGAAAGTGAGAGATTTGATCTAGGATCAATGTAAAATATCCATCCGCATATCATTATTATTTTATTTTCATATATGCTTTATTATGTATTTAGAATGCATGTTTAAGGGTGTATGATGATGAGACCTTAACAAGATAATTAAATTGGTAGCCAATTTGCACGCGAAAACCCTCGTTTTATATAAAGCAAATATCCTTCCATTGAATGATTCTGTTCAAGATCCGAAGTTGGCATTGGTTTTATTGACCAAAGTCAAGACCTTTGTCAATCAATGATGTACTTGAATCATGAGAGTTTTGTTGCATATCGGTGTCTTGTCCAAATCGTGATTTTTATTGGCCAAAGTCAGATCACTTTTTGTCCAATGACATTGATTACAAAACTTTCCTCGTCAATGGGTCCAGCTTAACTGGAATCATTAGGTTTGTTTTTGGCCAAAGCCAAGGCCTAATGATTCAGAGGATAGGGTTAGGAAAATGTAATTGATACATTGACATTATACATATGTTTCGACTTGGATGTCCACCTAACCGGATCTAGGAATTGGATGAGATCCAATTGATCTGTGAGATCTACCTAGTTAAATAGCATACAGCTTTTTATTGGCAAAGTCAGGGTTGTGTGTTATTTAATAGGATCCTAGCCCACTAGGAAACACGGTTTCCCGAGTACTCCACAGAGGGTTAGAGGCTCGACGAAAATAGTGGGAGGCAAGTATTGAATTTGCAACATTCGTTCAATTACTCGCCATAAAACGCGCTCATTTAAATTATTTCGTCATAATATTAAATGTTAGTTGGACTAATATTTAAATTGTGTTTTTATTAAACAGTTGGACTGTATTATACTTGATTATATATAATTGGATTATATTAATCAATATATTTGAATTAATTAATTTCAGTTTACAGTTGATTTTATAATTGGATTATAGTAATCAATGTAATTGAGGTTAATTAATTTGGATTATATTTGATTATATAGTTGGACTATTATAATCATTATAATATATAGTACCACTAATCGTTGATTAAAGTTGAACTATTGTAATCAAGATAAGAATTGAAAAGTTGGATATTTAAAATATAATCTGGGATTAAAATATTTTAAATGATTTAATTTTCAAATTGGGAATAAATAATAGGTTACTTTTATTTGATAAAATAACTTATTATACCTTAAGCCCAAATTAAGCAATATAAGTAGAGCATAAAATCTTTGGAAGATTCATGTGATGATGACTTTAATGCTTATTTAATATACTTGTCATAAATCTAATTTTGATTTAAGAAGTATTAAAATTGCAATTTATAATTCTTGGAAATTAATTGACTATTCAGTAAAGTCAAAGTTTGCAATTGGGCATGTAGCACGAGGTGCACATTCCTTTCAATATTCTAAAACCCAAGGCTTGGCCTAAGGTTCCTAAAATATTGAAAAGGATAATTGACATATCCCAAAGTGACTACCATTTGGATATGAAAGACACGAAGGAATTAAAGAAAGGGCGAGGCTCTAACTTTAAAATATGTTTGTCTTAGTTATGTTCACAGCTAGTATTGAAATTAGATTTTAAATACTTAGTGTGGTACATAAAATATATGTATTGATATTCAGAATCTGCTTTGAGCAGGATACTGACTTCAAGCTGACATTCCTCTGCGAATCGGAAACGGGACGAAAGTCGCTGTTTCGACCGTAGATACCTAAGTTTAGGAACTAACCTGGGTGTGTACTTAAATTAGGAACTGTTATAATGTAACTAGTTTGACTAGAAACATTATCTCTTTATCAGTGTTTAACCCACTGCGGGTGAACCTTTATATTCTAAAACACTAAAGTGTTTTATTATATAAAGATGATACTGAGATAAAACATTAGATGTAAATAACAGAATTATATTTTGAATATAATAAAATCTCAAACATATAAATGACAAATAAATAGCTCAAATTGATTTGATCAATAGAGACTTATTAATGCATTGTTGTCTAGGACACAATTAAACGAGACACGTCAGTTAGACGGTGTGTCCGAACCAAAAAACCAAGTTTTGTTGGACATGATTAGGTTTTTCGCGAGTCGCTCTGAGCTATCTGTTTCCTTCAAAGGATATGTATTATCAGTGCAAAACTTATTTAGAATAAGGTTCCATATAAATCTGTTTGACAGATATCATATAGGATATGAACAGGAAAGAAATGAGGTTTCTCATTCCTGATAATTTGGGTATGCCAGGCATAAAGTTTGGATGATACCAAACTAAGAACCCAAATTGGATTAGTGCCAATATAGGTTATCCTAAGGGAAACCATAAGTATAGTACTTATAAATCCCACATGAGAACAATGTGATTGTTGCTCACCATGCGGTTTTCCTGAGAGGAATACCGATATGCAGTGGTCAGTGGGAGGATAGTGATACTCGATGAAAATCGGAGTAATACTATTCAAAGCACGAAGTCCTTAATGGAACACAAATAGTTCATCGATGATGAATCTATACCATTAATCTTAAATACACAAGAAACCGCGTAGATCAGAGAGAGTCAGAAAACAACCTGGGGTATGGGTTTCTGATCTCACCTCATAAAGATGTTAATCTTTTAAGGTACACCAACTGATTACGTATGAGGTAGTGATACAAGGTATCGACTCCCTATTATGGCAAAGTGCCATGAGTCGAAAATGGATTCCATGTTTAACAACTATTTTGGATACTATTGTTGTACCACGAGGCATTGTGCCTATGGTACATTAAACGTCTTCAAGGAAGACATACATGGAAGGCAACATACCAACGTACAAAGCAGGCTTTTGACGGAAAGGTATCGTTATCAACATTATGTTAATAACGGTTCAACCTTTTACCTGTTGCCATGGTAAATCCATTTTGAAGATGCTTGTTGATAACTGCATATTTCATTTATGAAATGTGTCAGTTGCAGATCAAAATCGCTTTCCTGAAAAGGAAACCTTTTGGAGGATGCTTCAACATCCTGACGATTTTGTATAACCGACAAACAAGGTTTGCGGTTATTTGATCCATGTTTGGATTGAAGCAAGCATAAGGTTCTTGAAACTGACGTTTTGAAATAATCATAATGGTGTATGATTTGACTCAAAACGAAATAATTCTTGTGTATATAAGGAGGTTAGTGGGAGAGGGCACTGACGATGAAATTCCCATAGATGAAAGCTTGGCTTTCATAGATATTCTTTCAATAGAAATTCTCCGTAGAATTCTGGGGAGTAACAACCTTTATTCAAGGAATAAAGATCTACTGGGCTAGATTTGGAGTTATTAACACTCTCTGAGAAATTATACATTTAAAATGTACTTGTATTGGTGTCTCATACGCTTTGAGCATATGGAGTCACAATCGGGTCAATCCAAGTGATAGTCACTGGATTGAAGATTAAGAACATCTGTTAGTATCTGAGAGAACTAAAGATGTTGTCTTAAACTATGGAGATGGAGAACTTGAAGTGACTGGGATCACTGCTGCAAGTTTCCAAACCGGTAAATACTGCGGTACTATAAAGTTTGAACACTGGGACAGTGAGCTGGAAATCTTCCGAGCAAGATAACTGTTGCCGAATTAACGACAAATGCGGATTATTGCTGCAGCTGAGGCAGCAATAGAAGCCATTTGGATCGATAATAATCTAATTAGATTAGATATAGTTCTGTTAGCAGCTGAGCTAGGCGTCAGCACAGGCTAAAGAATTAAAGGTCTCATCGACGATCCAGATATATACTTCCATATCATCTGATTCGTTCGGATCATACATCGTGGCGATGTGATGATCGTGTAAATCGCGTCAGACGATACTTAAGCAAATCCGCTGACGAAAACCTTTCCTCAGCAATTTGAGCGAATTGTACATAGTTCGGGTGTTAGACACTCGAGTGACTGGCTATGTGCCAAGTGGGAGATTGTTGGATAATATGTCCCATAGCGTCACTATTTGCACAGATCATTGTGTTGTTGTTGCAAATTAACTATGTGACAAGGAAATTGCACTCTCATCATTTGTGATTAGATCACCATAGATAGATATATAAGAGAAGAGAGGTCCCTATGATTAGTACCTGGACTGAGAATGATATGAGACAGTATCAGTCCCCGAAGGTTTAATCATTAAATATCCCTAGCCGTAGTATTATCGAGACTGGACATCGATAATGCAGAATAGGCTAGTATTGCACTTGTGCGTGTTGTGAGGGCACAACGGCATAGTTCTCATATATATAAGTATTGGATACTTATGCAAGTGCGATAGGAGGTCGTGTTTCACCGATGGTACGGGAAACAGCTTCGCTCTGGATAGACCCCTCGGAATCCCATTGGTATTATGACTATGTGTCTATGGGAGGCCGAAATCGAGGTAGGTGTGTATAGTCTTAACCTGAGACTTGCATCGCTAATACTTGCGATAATCGATAAACTTTGGTCTTGGTGGTAGGAGGCTTTAACCGGTTCTGTGTACACCACTTCTGGGTTTATCAGAGAGTCGAGAGTATTGGGTGTGATGTCAAGACGGAAGTATCACTTCAGTCATATTGGAGTTGATGTCACGCAGGATACGGTACTAGTGCTCTTGAGTGTTGCGCAACCAATCGGGATATTGTGACCAGGTCATGTATATCCGATTATAGAGACTATGTTACCAGACATCCGATATGTGCTTCGGACGGGGGAGACACTTATCCACCCCCCCCCTAGCACGTGATTATCCGATACTGGGCCAATATACACAATACTACGGTATACTACGCTTGATACAGATCTATATATTCCTATAAGAATATTTCTGGAGAATTGGTAGGCATGGCGTTTGCTAGAAGCCAACCTTGTCTTGTAAATCGATATAAACGTAGTACGAGGTACTTACGTGTTCGGACAGTCCGACGATCGTATTTACTGCCACATATCCGGAGATCTCATGGGTCGCTTCCTGAAGATTCACCGATGACGTATGACTCACACTTGATTAATCTGGGATTAATTAGAAGAGAGAGATAGAAAGTAATCTGGGATTATTTGCGGAGATATTTTATCTGGGATAAGTATTAATTAAAGAGAGAGAACGATTAATTTGGAATTAATCGATAAAATTAATATATTCGATATATTAATCGAAATTGGATTTCGACGCGGAATTAAAATTAGATTTTAATTCGGGCGAACGAATTAATTTAGAATTAATTCGTTAGCGACGTGAATAGTGAATTCGCTAGGCGTAATCATTTAATTACGACGCGACGGAAAATTCGTTAATTTGGAATTAGCGAACCCGAGCCCGAGAGTGATTGCGAGCGCATTCGCATTTCGAATTCGAGTGCGGCACGCAAGTCACATCAAGCATCAAATCACTAGTCGCGTCAATCGTCAAATCAATTGTCACTTTGAGTGATGTGACTTGACACTTGTCACTTTGATAAAGTGAAGAGATGTGATGTGAATAGTGATGTGAAATGATTGAAAGCTTTTAAAAGGCTTGAGATGGAATATAACATTATTTTATTCCTTGCCTTTTTGGCTTTTGAATTAAAGTTGAGTATATATCTTATTTTATTTACTTGGTAAAATATAATAAGAGATATATACAAAAGCTTTTTATTCTCTCTCCATCTAAGCAACAGTACAACACACAGGTTTTGGTAAGCCAAAAAACGTTTTCTCTTCCCCTCATTTTTCCCTCTTCTTCTTCTCTTCCTCTTCTCTCACGGCATGGTGCCGATTTCTTTCTCAATTTTTCTGGTTAGACCGATTTGAGAAGCAAATGAAGAAGGATGGTGCTAGCACACACACATGGGTTATACTTAGGTGATAGGGAAACGAATCTTTGAGCATGGAAGCTTGAAGCTTGGAGCTTCAATGGAGTCTTGCATGGCCGATTCTTGGAGGTTCAAAGAGGATCCAAACCGCACAGCCCACTGTCAAGAAAGCCATTGCCGAGCTTGGAGGGACTTAAAACGCACCTTGTTCTTCATCCATCAAACCGAATTCAATGTGAGTTGATTCCGCCACCTCCTTTGATGTGTTCATATGCGTTTTTTATGCATGATTTGTGATCCTTGGGACCTTGATTGAACTCTAACAGATACATTATCTCTATATCAGTGTATACCCCGCTGTGGGTGAACCTTTATATTCTAGAACACTAAAGTGTTTTGTTATATAAAGATGATATTGAGATATACACATTAGATGTGAATGACATAATTTATATTTTGAATATAAATAAATCTCAATATATAACATGACCAACAAATAGCTCAAACTGATTTGATCAGAAGAAACTAATTTGTGGCATTGTAGTCTGGGACACAATTGAACCAGACTCGTATATCCACACTTTTGAAGAGTGGGTACTCGAACTAATTTGATTCTATTCAAATAAAGTCTACGAATCTATTTTATTGGGTAAAGTGCCTATAACACATTTACTTGGTAAAAAGGCAAATGCCACTGATCTGTTAGCCCTAGTTCATGGTGAAGCAAGTGGGCCATATCTAGCTAGGCTAGAGTTGGATATGAATATTTCATGACCTTTACGGATGTGGCATCGCGTTATGGTTATGTGTTTCTTTTGAAACACAAATCGGAAACTTTTAAGTTTCGACACGAAATAGACAAACAGATCGGCTAAAGTATTAAACTGTCACGGTAAGACCGTAATGGAAAATACTTAGGCAATAAGTTTTCTAATATACTTGAAAGAGTATAGTATTCTTTCAATGAGGACTCCTCCCGGAACACGTCATTTTGACGGTGTGTCCGAACAGGATAAACCGAATTTTGTTGACATGATAAGGTTAATCATGAGTCGCTCTGAGCTACCATTCCTTCAACGGATAAGCATAAACAGTGCAGAACTTATTTAGAATAAGGTTCCATAAAAATCTGTTTGACAGATTTCATATTAGATATGAACAGGAAAGAAACTGGGTTTTCTCATTCCTGATAATTTGGGTATGCTAGGCATATGTTTGGATGATACCAAACTAGAACCCAATTGGATAAGTGCCAATTGTAGGTTATCCTAGGGATACCATAAGTATAGTACTTATACAACTCATAAGAGAACAATTAGATTGTTGCTCACCATGCGGTTTTCCTAAGAGAAATACTGATATGCAGTGGTAAGTGGGAGGATAGTATAACTCGATGAAAATCGGAGTAATACTATTCCAGGCACCGAATCTTAATGGAACACAAACAGTTCATTAATGATGAAACTATACCAGTAATCTTCGAATACACAAGAACCACGTATGTTGGAGAGAGTCAGAAAACAACCTGGGGTATGGGTTTCTGATCTCACCTCATAAAGATGTCTATCTTATGGAGGTATACCAACTGACTACGTATGAGGAAGTAATACACGGTATCGACTCCCTATTATGAAAAAATGTCATGAATCAGAAATGGATTCCATGTATATCAACTTAGTTTGGAAACTAGTTGATGTACCGCAAGGCATTGTGCCTATTGGTACTATAAGTCTTCAAGGAAGACATACATGGAAGGAAACATACCAACGTATAAAGCTAGGCTTTTAGCGAAAGGTATCGTTATCAACATTGTGTTGATTACGATTCAACCTTTTACCTGTTGCCACGGTAAATCCATTTGGATAATGCTTGCTAAACTGCATGTTTCATTTTATGAAATATGTCAGCTTAACGGGAAAATCGCTTTCCTGAAAAGAAACCTTTTGGAGGATGTTTAAAACATCCTGTCGGTTTTGTCGTACCATAACTAGCAAACAAGGTTTGCAGGTTATTCGATCCATGTTTGGATTGAAGCAAGCATTAGGTTCTTGGAATTATCGTTTTGATGTAATCATAATGGTTTATGATTTAATTCAAATGAAATGATTCTTGTGTATATAAGAGGGTTAGTGGGAGCGCACTGACAGTGGTTGTCCTATAAAATAATGATAATATGTCATTTCTTGGAAATGATATTCCCATAAAACAATCGGTGAAAGCTTGGCTTTCGTGAAAACTCTCCGAGAATCCGTACATTGAAAAATGTACGAACCTGGTGTCTCATACGCTTTGAGCATATGGATTCACAAACAGGCCAATCCAGTGATAGTCACTGGATTGAAGTTAAGAACATCCGTTAGTATCTTAGAGATCTAAGGATGCTGTCTTATCTATGGAGAATGAGAACTTGAAGTGACTGGGATCACTACTGTAAGTTTCCTAAACCGATAAAATACTATAAGTCACAAACGGTACTACACAGTTTGAATAACGGAACAGTGAGCTGGAAATCTTCCAAGCAAGATACTGTTACCGAATAAACAACAAATGCAGGTTATTGTTGCAGCTGAAGCAGCAATAGAAGTCTTTTGGGTCGATAAATAAATCCAATTAGATTAGATATAGTTCTGTTAGCAGCTGAGCTAGGCTTGAGCACAGGCTAAAGAATTAATGGTCTCATCAACGATCCAGATACATACTTCGATATTCATCTGATTCGTTCTGATCATACATCGTGGTGATGTGATGATTGAATAAATCGCATCAGACGATAATCATGCAAATCCACTGAAGAAAGCTTTTCCTCAGCAGTTTGAGCCAACCATACATAGGTCGGGTATAAGACACTCGAGTGACTGGCTATAGGCCAAGTGGGAGATTGTTGGACAATTATGACCCATAGCGTCACTATTTATGCAGATCATGGTGTTGTTGTACAAATTAACTATGTGACAAAGGAGATTGCACTCTTATCATTTGTGATTAGATCACCTAGTTATATAAATGATAGGAGGTCTCTGTGATTTGTTCCTGGATTGAGAATGATATGAGACAGTATCAATCCACGAAGGATAAATCATTAAATATCCCTAGTCAGAGCATTATCGAGATTGGACATCGATGAATGCGTAAAAGACTAGTATTACACTTGTGCGCGTTGTGAGGGCACAACTGCATAGTTCTCATATATTTGGGTATAGGATACTCATGCAAGTGTAATAGGAGGTTGTGTTTCACCGATGGTACGGGAAACAGCTTCGCTCTGGATAGACCCCCTCGGAATTCCATTGGTAGTATGACTATGTGTCTATGGAAGTCCGAAATCAGGGTAGGTGTATTTGGTCTTAACCTGAGACTTGCACCGCTAATACTTGCGACAATCAATATACTTTGGTTGCGGTCGTCCAGGGCTTTAACAGGTTCTGTGTACGCCAATGCTGGGTATATTGAGATTCGTAGTGTGTTGGGTGTGATGTCAAGACGGAAGTGTCACTCCAGTCATATGGAGTTGATGATCGCGCAGGGATACAGAACTGGTTCTCTAAAAAGGTTGCAACCGTCGGGATAATATGACTTGGTCATGATTATCCGCTAATAAAGAGACTAGTTGCTCGTAATCCGATATATGCTTCGTACGGGGCAGACATTGTACCAGCCCCAGGCTTTGCATGTGATCATCCGATGCTGGACAGAAATACGCAATACTACGTATACTACGCTTGATATAGATCCTTTATTCTTGTAAGGATATTTCCGGAGAATTGGGTAGGCATGGCGCTTTGCTAGAGGCCAACCTTGTCTTGTAAATCGGTGCAAACGTAGTACTTGGTACTTACGTGTTCGGATAGTCCGACGACCGAATTTACTGCCAACATATCCGGGGATCTCATGGGTCGCTTCCCAAAGATTCACCGATGACGTATGACTCGCACTTTTAATTAATCTGGGATTAATTGGATGAGAGAGAAAATTAATCTGGGATTAATTGCGGAGATATTTTATCTGGGATAAAATATCATTTAAAGAGAGATAACGATTAATTTGGAATTAATCGATTAATTAATATATTCGATATATTAAACGAAATTAGATTTCGACGCGGAATTAAAATTATATTTTAATTCGGGCGAACGAATTAATTTAGAATTAATTCATTAGGGACGTGAATAGTGATTTCGCTAGGTATAATCATTTAATTACGACGTAATGGAAAATTCATTAATTTGGAATTAGCGAACCCGAGCCCAGGATTATTTGCGAGTGCATTCGTATTTCGAATTCGAGTGCGGCACGCAAGTCAAATCAAGCGTCAAATCGCTAGTCGCATCAAGCGTCAAATCACTTGTCACTTTGAGTGATGTGACTTGACAACTGTGATTGATGTGATTGAGTGATGTGTGTGGTTGGCATTAATGGCTTTAATTGGTTTGACTTTTTAAAGCCAAATTTGGTATATGTTTTTGGAAACAATAACCAAATACAATTAACACATTTCATTCATCTCTCTCCTCTCTTTTCCCACTCTTCTCTCCTCACGTCATTTCTTTCTTTCTTCTGTTCTGTGAACTGCCGAGATGGAAAGAAAAGGGAAGTAAGTGCTTCGTTTTGTGGCAAAATCAAGAGAGCTAGCACTCTGAGAGACATGCGAAGGTG
Source organism: Zanthoxylum bungeanum (assembly GCA_019454045.1). Taxonomy (NCBI): domain Eukaryota; kingdom Viridiplantae; phylum Streptophyta; class Magnoliopsida; order Sapindales; family Rutaceae; genus Zanthoxylum; species Zanthoxylum bungeanum. Next base: position 69,776 of record SKCR01049849.1, on the reverse strand, counting down.
ATAGGGAAGTCCACCCAGGAGCCGGGAATCAAATGAAGAAGCTTGGAGCTTGGTTTCTTATTGATTGAAGGCCGAACCAGGGAGCAAAACACAGCCACTGTCGCAGTTCACAGTGAGCAAAATTTCAATTTTTTGTTCGTCTCCGCGTCGCTCAACCGATCGATGTAAGTATTCCGTGACTTCCTTGAATGTATTCACTTATGTTTCATGCTTGATTATTGATATTGGGATGCTTAGAATCTCCAACAAAGGTCGTACCAAGAGCTGGCCGAAAACTTTTATGGAGTATTTTGCAAGCTCTTACAAACTAAAGAAAACCACAGACGACAGCGATTCAATTCACCAACGTAAGGGAGAATCTCTGCGAGGCTACGTAGCTCGTTTCAATAAAGAAAGAATAACTATTTCGGATCTCCACCAGCCTACTACCGTTGAAGCCTTCAGGAATGGGCTGCTAGAAGACAACGGGCTATATAAGAAACTAACGAATGTCTGATGATACAGTATGGACCAAGTAATGACCCGAGCCCAAGTCAAAATTAGATGGGATAGGATATAAGGAACAAGAATAGAGAAAGTTCCACCAATCTATAAGGTGAGAGGAAACCGACTCCTCCCAAGTGACTTAAAGACTTCAATCGCAAGAACCAGCAGTCAGCAGATAGAAAGTTTCACCAAAGGAAAGACCATCGCCAACTCAATTGAGACTTCTATCACCGACCCTTGCATTATAGGGTCCAAGACAAGGCACCTTATGATATCCCGAGACTACCAGAATACAACTTCACTGTTTCCCCATGAGAACTGGTCTCAGTCCTCAAGAAGATGGGAAATGAAGTAAAGTAGCCCTCATGCTCTAGAGACGACCCTACCAAAAAGGACACAAGTAAGTGGTGTGAATTGTACCGAGACTATGAACATACGACAACTAACTGTGTGGCCCTGAGATTAGAAGTTTTGGAGCTGTTGAACAAGAGACACTTGAAATATCTTCTTACAAAGAAAAGCAAGGCTACGATAGCCCAAAGGGACGACAGAGCTGAAAAATGAGACGACCCCCCACTTCCACCACCAATAAATAACACTGTAAATTTTATTTTAAGCTGATCTGAAGTTAGCGGTATCTCCTACTCACCCGCAGAATGACATACTAGAATAGCGGCTATTGGGATGCCTCATTCTACAATGTCAATAGACTGGAATTTCACCGACCTAGCAATCAAATTCAAAGACGACAGTAGCTCCAGTCATATGAATCCCCACTATGATGTGTTGGCAATCTCTTTGAAAGTCATAAATTTTATGATCAAACGGGTGCTAGTTGATACAGGATCCTCAACCAACATCATCTTCACCACCGCTCCCGCCGACATAGGAGGAGAGTTAGAAAAGATCAATTGACGGTTGACAACCCTGATAGGGTTTAGTGGGGAATAAAAATTCACTTTTGGAGAAATTTTACTCCCAATATACGCATATGGGATCAACAAAATCACAACATTCTTTGTTTTGGATTATCCCTTATTCTACAACCTGATTGTTGGCCGACCTTAGATTCACGACATGCAGGCTGTCTCATCCACCTACCACCAAGATCGACTCCACGACATAGCAATTATAGGAAGGATTTCATGGAGTCAAACAAGATCAGACCAACGTCGAGAAACTCGACGAGGTCCAGATCCATCCAAAATATACAAATCTTAAGGCTCAAATTAGAGCACTACTGGCCCCAAGCTACGCGCCAATTTGATCAACTTTCTCAAAGAGCGGCATGACTGTTTCGCTTGGTCTCATAAAGATATGACGGGGATAGATCCAGATATTATCTCCCATGAACTATACGTAGATCCAGACTACCATTCTGTTAGGCAGAAATAAGGAAATTTACTCCAAAGGGAAATTGAATCATCAACGAAGAGGTTCTTAAGCTATTACAAAATGGAGCCATTAAATATGTCCAATACCCTTAGTGGCTCGCAAATGTCATCGTAGTTGGAAAGAAGAATGAGAAGTGGTGAGTTTGCATCGATTTTATAGACTTGAATAATATGTGTCCAAATGATTCATTCCCCCTGCCTTATATTGATTCAATGGTCGACGCTACAGCTAGGCATGAGTTTTTGAATTTCATGGATGCTTATTCAGGCTATAATCAAATCCTTATGCATCCAAACGACCAAGAGAAAATGACATTCGTCACCAACAATGGCGTCTATGGCTATAAAGTGATGCCATTCAGACTCAAGAATGCTCGAGCTACCTATCAACGCCTAGTTAACAAAATATTTTCCAAATAGATTAGAAAGACCATGTAAGACTACATTGAATAAATGTTGATAAAATCATTGCAGGCTGAGCAACACTTTGAGCACTTTGAGCAGATATTCGATATATTGAGGAAATATGAGATGAAGTTGAACCCAACCAAATGCGCCTTTGGTGTTGCTTCGGGCAAGTTCCTTGGCTACTTGCTCACTCGAAGAGTTATAGAAGCCAACCCTGAATAGATCAAGTCCATCATTGACATAACTTTTCCCAAAAGCCCAAATGATGTCATGCAACTTGCGGGGAGGATTGCAGCTCTAAATAGGTTTATTTCCAGGTCTATGGATAAGAGTTGTTTGTTCTTCTCTGCCCTCAAGAAAGCGAAGAACTTTGAATGGACCCCAGTTTGTGAGGAAGCTATGAGCAAACTCAAATGATATTTAACCATTCTGCCAATCCTCTCAAAGCTAGTCGATAATGAAAGGCTTTTTCTCTACCTGGGAGTCTCTGAGCAAGCAGTCAGTGCAATATTAATAAGAGAAGAAGAAGGGGCACAACTCCCAAACTACTATGTGAGCAAAGCTTTACTCAATGCGGAGACCCGCTACACCCAGATAGAGAATTTGGTATTCGCTTTAATAACATCATACTTATGTGGATGATTTAACGACTCTTGGGTTGAAAATGCAAGGGGACAAACCCCAGTCTATTCCAGTGGTATATTTACAATGGTCGGCGACCTGGAAGGAAGAAGCTAAGGTCGTCACCTCAATCGCCCCAGCCGACTCATGGATGACTCCGATAGCCAGATACTGACAAGATGACATGCTCCCCACAGATAAAGCCAATGCCCGAAAGATTCAACGCCAATCTGCGAGGTTCACTCTCGAAAATACCAACATCTAAAGAGGTCTTTCTTTGGACCCTACCTCAAGTGCCTTACTCCTGAGGAAGCACACTATGTGTTGGCAAAATTGCATGAGGGAGAGTGTGAGAATCATTCTGGAGGGAGAAGCATTTCATGTCGAGCCCACACTGTAGGATACTACTGGCCTACCATGCGAGTCGACGCTATAAACTTCACCCGTAGATGTGATAAGTGTCAAAGGTTTACCCCGGTCTCACATCTTCCACCAGAAAGACTTAATCACATTCTTTCTCTTTGGCCATTCATGAAGCGGAGGGTGGATATTGTTGGAAAACTCCCAACCGCCACAAGACAACGATTCTACATGCTTGCGTTGACATATTACTACTCCAAATGGATTGAAGCCAAAGCTTTCACCAAGATACATGATAGAGAAGTACAAGATTTCGTTTAAAAAATTGTCATATGTGGATTCGGGCTACCGAGAGAGGTTGTGATCGACATTGGTTCCTAATTCAACAGCCACCGCTTCCAAGAATTTTGCAAGAATTAATGATCAAACTAAGCTTCTCAACCCCACACTTCCCATAAGAAACCGGCCAGACTGAGTCTTCCAACAAGACTATAATGAACAAAATGAATAAAATATTGGAGAAAATGAAAGGAGCATGAGCAGATGAACTCCCAAGAGTGTTGTGGTTAGATAGAACAACGACCAGTTCGTCGACTGGAGAAAACCCATTCTCACTAGCATCTCGAGCTGAAGCGATCATCCCAGCTGAATGAAATGTTCTATTCCCACGCTACTAATTGCTCGAAGAAGATTCCAATCGACACCTTCTAAACCATAACCTTGATACCATTGATGAATTTAGAGAAACGCTTTCATATGACTGGAGGCCCACCAGCAGAGAATGGTAAGGTATTTCAACAAGAATGTAAGGTGCAGAACATTCAAGGAATGAGATTCGGTCCTACGTATAGTTTTTCAGAATACCAAGGAAGTTGGAGATATGAAGCTTGGACCTACATGGGAGTTCTCATATATCATCACTAAGGTCGTGGGACAAAGAGCCTACAAGTTGAAAATAGAAGATGGGAGATCCATCCAAAATAGATGGAATTCTATACATATCAAACAGCTATACAGGTAGATTATCTTACTATGAGTCATAAATCAGCCACTCGATAGGAGACTGCTCTATGACTATGGGACAAGGAGATTACCTGGTTTCTTTCCTTCAAATTTAATTTGTAAAATTTTTTATTCTACTTAAGGGTGCTCTGCCTCCGTACTAAGTTGAGATGATGACTTAGATATTTGAGATTTCGCAAAAAAAAAATCTTGATGACATTAAAGAAAGATGGGAATATATTTAAGGCAAAAATTATGTTTTTTACAAAAGGGCCATTGGCCAATAGTCTACAATCCAAAAAGTCTAAAAATAAAAAAGAAATCATTCTTCAAGGTCTTTAGGAGAAAGAACTTCAGCAAGAGCCTCAACAGTAGAAGAGGCATATTCATTATCAGCAGCAAGGTCAACTACCACAGACTTCTCATGTATTAGCTCCTCTAATGTTGCAATTTCAACTACAACCTCAACCTCATTCTCAATATTTTCTTTAGCAACTTCCCCACCAACAACCTCTTTCGAACCCACTTCTTACCCTCCATCACAACCTTCGCTCTCAATCAACAAAGAGAGGCCGACATATAGTCTTTCATTCAACTTGATTCATTTTTCGGATTCCAAGAAGTATGATACCCAGTAAGGTACTGCCGCATCAGGCTACCTCTCTCTTTTACCAGGGTTTGGTTTTACCGATGGTATGGAAAATAGCTTTGCTCTGGATAGACCCCTCGGAATTCCATTGGTAGTATTGCTATGTGTCTATGGAAGTCCGAATCAGGGTAGGTGTATTTGGTCTTAACCTGAGACTTGCACCGCTAATACTTGCGACAATCAATATACTTTGGTTTTGGTCATCCAGGGCTTTACCAGGTTCTGTGTACGCCTCTTCTGGGTATATTGAGAATCGTAGTGTATTAGGTGTGATGTCGAGATAGAAGTATCACTCCAGTCATAGTGGAGATGATGATCACGTAGGATACGGAACCCATTCTCTTATATGCTGCAGCTATCGGGATATTATGACTAGGTCATGTTTATCCAATTATAGAGACTAGTAACCAGAGATCCAATATGTGCATCGTACGGGGCAGACACAATTCCAGCCCCAGGCCTTGCACGTGACATCCGATACTGGATCGATATTCGTAATACTACGTATTCTACGCCTGATATAGATCATATATTCCTGTAAGGATATTTTTAGAGAATTGGGTAGACATGATGCTTTTCTAGAAGCCAACCATGTCTTGTAAATCGGTAAAAACACAGTACTAGGTACTTACGTTTCGGATAGTCCGACGACCGAATTTACTACCAATATATCCGGGGATCTCATGGGTCACTTCCCGAAGATTCACCGATGACGTATGACTCATACTTTATTAATCTAGGATTAATTAAAGAGAGAGAAAATTAATCTGGGATTAATTACAGAGATATTTTATCTGGGATAAAATATTAATTAAAGAGAGAGAACGATTAATTTGGAATTAATCGATAAAGTAATATATTCGATATATTATACGAAATTGGATTTCGATGCGGAATTAATTTTAGAATTTGATTTGGGCGAATGAGTTAATTTAGAATTAATTTGTTAGTGATGTGAATAGTAATTTTGCTATGCATAATTATTTAATTACGTCGCAACGGAAAATTCGTTAATTTATAATTAGCAAACCCGAGCCCGGGAGTGTTTGCGGACGCACTTGCATTTCAAATTCAAGTGCGGCCCGCAAGTCACATCAAGTGTCAAATCACTACTCAATCGATTGATGTGATGTCTATTCACTTTGAGTGATTTGACAACTTGTCATGAGTGATGTGAATAATTGATGGAAGTGGTTGTGGCTTTATTGCTTTCACTTTTTGAAAGTTGAAATATGGTATATGTTTAATTGATTTTTGAAATCAATTAACAAAATACACACAACACATTTTCTCTCTTCTCTCTTCTCTCCTACACGCCCAAGGGGCTGTTTTTCTTCCCAAAAATTCGCTGCATTGCCGAGAATAAAGAGGAAGAAATTAGGGAATTTTGCGGCAAAATTTCCGGAGTGCTAGCACGCTTTAAGAGTCTTGCAAAGGTGATAGGGAACCGCACCCGTAAGCATGGAATCACATCACAAAGCCTGGAGCTTGTAATATCATCCATGGCCGAATTTCTTGGAGCTCAAAGACTGCCACTGCCGAGAGCACCTTGGAGGAGAGCTTGAAGTTTTTTGTGTTCGTCGCATCGCTCAACCGATCATTATAAGTATTTTTTTAACTTCTTTGAGTATTTGTACATGAGTTTCATTGCTTGATTTGATCCCGGGACCATAGAGAAACCCAACAGGTAAGTATGGTGCGTAAAATAAAATTAATTACAGAACTAAAATTAAACAAACAAGATACAATCTTCTTAGTATTCTTAAGGAATTACAAAGAATAAGGTATGGATCTGAAATGGAAATTTCATGTTGAATTTATAGGCATTAAAAGGTCAAGCGTGTCGCGACATACAACCCTTGGCACATCGTGACGCGTCGTGAATTACGGCGTGGAATGTGGATCTGGCGACACATGTCACTTGGCTTCAAGAGATGGTGACACGTGGCAGGCGGCATCGGTAGCTTAATGATTGTGTTAATGTGGCGATGACATGGCGATGTTGATTGTCGGCAGCATGTGATGGTGACACGTGGCATAAGATGATTGGCTGATGATGACATGGCTGACACGTGGCAAGCTGACTCGGCATATGATTGATGTGGACGCCACGTGGCTGACATATGGATGACACCTGGCGATGGTGATTATCGACAACATGCGTGGATGACACATGGCACGGCGCATGTTAGCGGATCTATTTTGATGTTGACATGTGGCAGACGCACGTTAGCAAATTCGGTGCACTTTAGCAGACGGCGTATTTTAGCAGACTCTGGCGCACATTAGTGGACACGACGCAGGCTTCGTGTCGCGATGTGCCATATGACAGTTTTGCCCATTGGGTCTGTTTTTCACTGTTTTAGCCCCGAATCACCTCCAGAGAGTCCTGAAACTTTCTTTATCTACAAAATAACACAAAACACATCAAAATATTCACAAAACTTATGAAAATATACAAACTATTAGGTCAAATGAGTGGAAAATAGTGATACATTTGTTGGACAATTATGACCCATAGTATCACTATTTGTACAGAACATGGTGTTGTTGTACAAATTAACTATGTGACAAAAGAAATTGCTCTTTTATCATTTGTAATTGGATTACCGGGATATATAAATGATAAAAGTCCATATGATTAGTTCCATATTAATAGGATAAGAGACAGTAGCAATCCACTAAGGTTTAATCATTAAATATCCATAGTCATAGTATTATCGAGACTGGACATCGATAATGCAGAATAAACTAGTATTGCACTTGTGCGTGTTATGGGAGCGTAACATCATAGTTCTCATATATTTAAGTATTGGATACTTATACAAGTGTGATAAGAGGTTGTGTTTACCAATGGTAGGGAAATAGCTTCGCTGTGGATAGACCCCTCAGAATCCCATTGGTAGTATGACTATATGTCTATGGAAATCCGAATCAGGGTAGGTGTATTTGGTCTTAACCTGAGACTTGCATCGCTAATACTTTCGACAATCAGTATGCTTTGGTTTTGGTCGTCCAAGGCTTTAACAAGTTCTGTGTATGCCTCTTCTGGGTATACTGAGAATCGTAGTGTATTGGGTGTGATGTCAAGATGAAAGTATCACTTCAGTCATATGGAGATAATGATCACGTAGGATACGAGACTATTACTCTTAAGTACTGCAGTCATCGGGATAATATGACTAGGTCATGATTATCCGATTATAGAGACTAGTTATCAGAGATCTGATATGTGCTTTGTACGGGGCAGACACAATTCCAGCCTCAGACCTAGCATGTGATATCGGATTTTGGATCGTAATACGCAATACTACGTATACTACGCCTGACATAGATTATATATTCCTTAAAGAATATTTCTGGAGAATTGGGTAGGAATAGAGCTTTGCTAGAAGCCAACCATGTCTCGTAAATAGGTAAGAACGTGGTATCGGGTACGTACGTGTTCAGATAGTCCGACGACCGGATTTACTGCCAACATATCCAGGGATCTCATGGGTCGCTTCCCGAAGATTCACTGATGACGTATGACTCGAACATAATTCATCTGAGATTAATTGGTAGAGAGAGAAAATTAATCTAGGATTAATTACGGTGAAATTTTATCTAGGATAAAATTCAATTAGATAAGAGAGAACGATTAATTCAGAATTAATCGATAAAATAATATATTCGATATATTAAATGAAATTAGATTTCGATGCGAAATTAAAATTGGATTTTAATTCGGGTGAACGAATTAATTTAGAATTAATTACGAGAAACTTTAATATTTAATCAATGTTGCAACGGAAAATTCGTTAATTCGGAATTAACGAACCCGATCCCGGAATGTGTTTGCGGGCCCACTCGTATTTTGAATTAAAGTGGATCCCACAAGTCACATCACAAGTCGCATCATTAGTCACCTTTTATGATGAAAATCACATCAACTTTTAGTGATGTGACATAAATCACTTTTGGTGATGAAGTTGGTTGAGAGCATTAATTTCATTTTTGGCTCTCAACACTTTTTGTTTTTTGGTTTTGAATAAACCATTTTACAACTTTTGGTATTAGACTTAGTAATTGTTTTTGAAAAAAAAAACACAAGTCACTCATCACTCTCTATTCTCTCCTAATTCACGCCCAAGTGAACCATTTTTCCTCTCCCAAAATTTTCTTGGCTTGGCCGAAAATTTAAAGACTCCATTGGAAGATTTGTTGCAAATTTTTCAAGAGTTAGCACTCAAAGAGATCATAGAAATGTGTTAGGGAAACTTTCCCATTGAGCTTGGAATCAAATATCAAAGCTTGAAGCTTGAGACAACATTCAAAGAAAGCTTGGAGCATTTCAAATGGAGCAAAGTTTTGTTGTCAACACATCCTCTCTTCTGATCATTGTAAATATAATTCCGCTATACTTCCTTTTGTATTCACATTATTTCATGCTTTAAATGTTCTTGGGATGATCTTAGAGACCAACAATGGTATCAGAGCCTTATTGAGCATGAAATTGAATTTAGGGTTCTTAATATTGATTTGGATAATTTTGATTTGAGCATGTTTTGATCAAATTGTTTGTTTGAGTTTGCTTATATATTGATAACTTAGAGTCATGCATGATTAATTTGATGAAAAATTAATCGGATTAATTTTCCCCAAATTATAAGGCTTGGCCGAAAGTGATAGTGCCCTAAAGTCATGGTAATTTTGTTTTTTTTTTTTTATTTTTTTGACCATTGGATGTGTTTAAATGCATGATATATATATATATATATATATTGATTTGTGATTTAATTTGATTGAAATCAAAATCAGATATAAAAATCTCAAATTACCGTGACTTGGATAGCATGTTAATGACTTGATTTTGTTTCAATAATGTTGGACATGAATTGAAAATGTTAATGCATGATTAATTAATTAAATTGATGTTTTGGAAATGTTAATTTAAATAATTAATTAGTGCAATACACTTTAATTAATTAAATTGTGAAATTTGGAATATTGGAATTTAATTAATTGGGATTAATTTGGAAATGGGCTAAAATTGTTGTATTTGGGCCTAATGGGCTTGGTTGGGCCAAGTTGGTTTAGGACAATTGGATTGGATCCAAATTGGGCCTAAACCATTCCATTAAGTCCAAATATAATATGTGGGCCTTTAAATATTTAATTGGGCCTAATGGGCCAAAATTGATTTCTTGGCAAATAGGGTGATTCCTTAATTGGGCCTTGGTATTTGGGTTTGACCCATATTGACCAAAGCCCATGCCTTAAGAAATTAATTGAAAGCCCATTGGACTTTAATTAAATGAACATTAGATGTTAATTGGGCTTTGAGACCCATTAAGATTAGATTTAGAATCTAAGTCGTAAAGGCGCATTAAAAAGTGTAATTATTTAATTTAGAATTAAATATAGAATTAGTATTGAATGCAAATTAAATTGGATTTAAATTGTAGTTCGATATAATTCAAGAATACGAACTTGGAGTACTTATTCTTAAAATGAGTTGGACTCGCGCAAATCAAATCGTTGTTTGAACATTGGATGATCACTTAATTCAAAGATTAATTAGTTGGATTAGATTGATTGCATAACATGCTATGTGTGAATACTTGGATGTGTTGTATGAATAATGTATATCGGATGGATATTAGAAGGGTGAGGGCAATTTTGGAAATTGTTGTAATAAATTTAGAATTTATTAAATTGGACCTACGTGTCCAGCCTTTATCTCTCGATTCTTTGTAATTCTCTTCTCACCAATTCCCCTCAATGTTAATGAGGTTTCTTTAGAAGTATTATGTAATTGGGTAGAAGTTAGAATAGTGCTAGTCGGGGAGAGGAAAGAGAGTGATTTATTCTAGGAACAATTTGTGAGATATCCATTTGCATATCATTATTAATTTATTTACCGCACCTTATTATGCTTTTAGAATGCATGATTAACGGTGTATGATGAGACCTAATCAAAGATAATTAATTGGTTTCCAATTATGGGACAAACCATCAATAAATATTAAGCGTATTTCTTGTCCAAGTTGTGATTTCTTTGCCAAAGTCAAGATCATTTCTTATCCATCGACATCGATTACGAAGCTTTCCAAAGTCAATGGGTCCCGCTTAACTGGAATCATTAAGCTTGTTATGCCAAAGTCAAGGCTTAGTTGATTCAGAGGAAAAGGTTAGGAAAATATATTGAATATATTGGCATATATATTGTATATATGTTTAAGACTTGGAAGTCCACCTACTAGATCTAGGAATTGGATGAGATCCAATTGATCTTTGAGATCTACCTAGTTAAGTATCATACAATTTGTTGGCCAAAGTCAAGATTGTGTGTTATTTAACGGGATCCTAGCCCAATAGGAAACTAGGTTTCCCGAGTACTCCACAGAGGGTTAGAGGCTCGCCGAAAAATAGTGGGAGGCAAGTATTAAATTTGCAATTTCGTTTAGATACTTGCCAATACGCGCTCATTTCATTTTTCGTCTTTATTTAAATATAAATATATATTAGTTGGACTAATATTTAATTGTTATTTTAATTAAACAGTTAGACTATATTCAAACTACTTCAATCATAGTTGATTATAGAATTGGATTATAGTAATCAATATATTTGAATTTAACCAATCAAATAGTAGTTAATTATATAGTTAGACTATAGTAATCATTAAATTATATTATATCTGAAATCGTTGATTGGATAGTTGGACTATAGCAATCCAGATGAATTGAAAGATTAGCGTCAAATGACATAATCCTAAGTGATAAATGTATTTTACGACATTAATTTTTGTATTGGGAAATGAATTTTAGGATAGTCCTGGGAGTCAAGAAGTTACTCTATTTGATAGAGCGACCTCTCGGGCCTAACCCCGAATTTGAGCAAATAGTATAGCATGATTTTTGGAAGACTCATGGTGATGATAACTTTAGTGCTCAATCTGTTACGTTTGCCGCAAAGACTCCTTAATTTCTTCGTCAGAACTAAGGATTAGATCCTTATAGTATGATATTGAAATTGAAGGATCTTCATAGATATATCATTAGATCTTAGAAGTAATAATTGCAAAAGATAACTCTTGGAGAGTTAATGGCTATGCTCAAACAGACAGAGCTAGAGCTTGCAAAAGGGCAATAAGCGCAGGGCGCATCTTACTTCAACATCCCAGAAGGTCAAGGCTTGGCCGAAGTCTTCTAGGGATATGAAAAGGGGCAAAGGTGAATTCGTCAAAGTCTTCTGGGAAGACAAAGGACATATCCCAAGATGTCTGCCTAAACTGTAGCAAACAGGGTCACTGTTGGACAATTATGACCTATAGCATCACTATTTGTACAGATCATTGTGTTGTTGTACAAATTAACTATGTGACAAAGGAAATTGCTCTTTTATCATTTATAATTAGATTACCAAGATATATAAATGATAACAGGTCCTTATGATTAGTTCCGGATTGAGATGATATGAGACAGTATCAATCCACGAAGGTTTAATCATTAAATATCCCTAGTCGTAGTATTATCGAGAATGGACATCGAAAATACGGAATAAACTAGTATTACACTTGTGCGCGTTGTGGGAGCATAACAACATAGTTCTCATAAATTTGGGTATTGGATAATCATGCAAGTGTAATAAGAAGTTGTTTTTACCGATGGTACTGAAACAGCTTCTCTCTGGATAGACCCCTCGAAATTCCATTGGTAGTATGACTATGTGTATATGGAAGTTTGAATCAAGGTAGGTGTATTTGGTCTTAACCTGAGACTTGCACCGCTAATACTTGCGACAATCAATATATTTTGGTTTTGGTCGTCCAGGGCTTTAACAGGTTCTGTGTACGCCTCTTCTGGGTATATTGAGAATCGTAGTGTATTGGGTGTGATGTCAAGACGGAAGTATCACTCCAGTTATAGTGGAGATGATGACCACGTAGGATACGAAACTGGTGCTCTTATGTACTGCAGTCATCGGGATAATATGACTAGGTCATGATTATCCGATTATAGAGACTAGTTACCAGAGATCCGATATGTGTTTCGTACGGGGCAGACACAATTCCAGCCCCAGGCCTAGCACGTGACATCCGATACTGGATCACAATACGCAATACTACGTATACTACGCCTGATAAAGATTACATATTCCTTTAAGAATATTTTTGGAGAGTTGGGTAGGCACGGTGCTTTGCTAGAAGCCAACCATGTCTTGTAAATCGTTAAAAGCGTAGTACTAGGTATGTACGTGTTCGGATAGTCCGACGACCGGATTTACTGCCAACAATCCGGGGATCTCATGGGTCGCTTCCCGAAGATTCACCGATGACGTATGACTCGCACTTTATTAATCTGGGATTAATTATTGGAGAGAGAAAATTAATCTGGGATTAATTACGGATATATTTTATCTGGGATAAAATATTATTTAAAGAGAGAGAGAATGATTAATTTGGAATTAATCGATAAAATAATATATTCGATATATTATACGAAATTTGATTTCGACGTAGAATTGAAATTAGATTTTAATTCGGGCAAACGAGTTAATTTAGAATTAATTCGTTAGCGACGTGAATAGTAATTTCGCTAGGCATAATTATTTAATTAAATTTTATTTAATTACATCGCAACGAAAAATTTGTTAATTCGGAATTAGTGAACCTGAGCCCGGGAGTGTTTGCGGGCTCACTCGCATTTCGAATTCAATTGCGGCCCACAAGTCACGTCTAACGTCAAATCTCTAGTCAATCAAGTGATGGAAGTCACATCACTTTTAGTGAAGTGAAGCTTGTCATCATTGATTGATGTGAATAGTTGAGGGCGGTGGTTGGAAGGCTTAAATGCCATATACCTTTTTGGATTTGGATATTCAAATTTTTGGTATATCATTTATTTTTTTTTTTAGAAACAAAAAAACCAACATAACTTCATCTCTTCGTTCTCTCATTCATTCGGCCTTGGGCCATTTTTCCTCTCCAAAATTCTGCAATTACCGAGAGTTCACAAGATGCAAGGAAATTTTGCAGCAAAATTTCCAAGGTGCTAGCACACATTAGGAGTCATCCAAAGGTGATAGGGAAACCCACCCATGGGCATGAAATGCACACTTAAAGCTTGGAGCTTGAAGAACACATATAGAGCACAAATTGGAGGAATGCTGAGAGCTTCAAAGCTTGAAGATTTTTGTTGTTCCTCGCATCGCAAAAGACGATCTTTGTAAGTATGATTCCACCATACTTCTTATTGTATTCACACATGATTTCTATGCTTGAATGATCTTGGTTTGACCTTAGAAACCCAACAATGGTATCTTGAGCCTTGTTTAAGCATGAAATTGAAATTAGGGTAAAATTGATTTGAGCATGTTGGGATGAAATTGATTGTTTGAATATGCTTGAATGATGATAACATAGTTTTATGCATGATCAATTTGATGAAAATTGAATTGGATCAAATTTTCCCCAATAATTTGGCTTGGCCGAAAGTTATGGCTTGCCCTAAGTCATGGTGATTTTTGTTTTTGATCAGTGGATGAGTTGAAATCATTTGGGAAATGTTGATTTAGGATTTAATTGGATTGAATTCGGAATCGGACAATAAAATCCCCTAATTACCGTCAGCATAAGCATGGATAATGATTGATTTTTTATTCAATTGTGTTGCACATAAGTTGATGATGATAAGCATAATTAATTGTGTAAATTGGTGTTTTGGAAATATTAATTTGGTTAATTAATTATAGCTATAAACTTTGATTAATTTAATTGTGAAATTTGGAATTTTATAATTGAATTAATTGGGCTTATTTTGGAAATTGGCTTGTAAGGTTGTATTTGGGCTTAATGGGCTTGGTTGGGCCAAGTTTGGTTTAGGCTAATTGGTTGGATCCAATTGGGCCCAAAACCATATCCATAAAGTCCAAATATAACTAATGGACCTTTAAAACTTTAATTGGGCCTAATGGGCCTAAATTGGTTTCTTGGCAAATAAGGGTGATTCCTTAAATGGGCTTTGGTATTTGGGTTTGACCCATATTGACCAAAAGTACATGCCTTAGAAATTAATTAAAAGCCCATTGGACTTTAAATTAAATTGACATTGGATGTTAATCGGGCTTTGAGACCCGTAACGATTAGATTTGGAATCTAAGTCGTAAAGGTTCGTTGATAAAGTGTATTATTTAATTTGGAATTAAATAAATGAATTAGTATTAAATGCAAATTAAATTGGATTTAAATGTTGTAGTTTAATATAATTCAAGAATTCGTACTTTGAGTACTTATTCTTAAAACGAGTCAGACTCGCGCAAAATCAAATCGTTGTTTGAACATTGGATGGTCATTAATTTCAGATTAATTAATTGGATTAGATTGATTGATAACATGCTTTGTGTGAATACATGGATGCGATGTATGAATAATGTATATCAAATGGATATTAGATGGGTGAGGGCAATTTTGGAAATTGTTGTAATAAATTTAGAATTTATTAAATTGGACCTGCGTGTCCAGCCTATTACCTCTTGACACTTTTTATTTCTCTTCTCACCTATTCCCTTCAATGTAAATGAGGTTTCTTTAGAAGTGTTATGTAATTAGGTAGAAGTAAATATTTGTGCTAGCGGGAGAGAAGAAATGGAGAGATTTGTTCTAGGAACAATGTGTTTAAATATCCATCCGCATATCATTATTATTTTATTTATACGCGCCTTATTATGTTTTTAGAATGCATGTTTAAGGGTGTATGATGATGAGACCTAACAAAGATAATTAATTGGTTCCCAATTACGCAGAAAAAACCTCAACATATATTAAGCGTTTTTCCTTCCATTGAGTGATCCTTACTCAATATCCATGATTGACACTGGTTTGTTGGCCAAAGTCAAGACCTTTGTCTGTCGCGGATGTGTTTGAATCATGAAGGCTTTGTTCCATATTGTTGTCTTGTCCAAGTTGTGATTTGTTGGCAAAAGTCAAGATCACTTCTTGTCCATCGACATCGATTACGAAGCTTTCCATGGTCAATGGGTTCCGCTTAACTGGGATCATTAAGTTTGTTGTGCCAAAGCCAAGGCTTAATTGATTTAGAGGAAAAAGGTTAGGGAATATATAGGATATATTGGCATATATAAGATATATGTTTCGGACTTGGATGTCCACCTACTGGATCTAGGAATTGGATGGGATCCAATTGATCTTATAGATCTACCTAGTTAAGTATCATACAATTTGTTGGCCAAAGTCAAGATTGTGTGTTATTTAACGGGATCCTAGCCCACTAGGAAATAAGGTTTCCCGAGTACTCCACAGAGGGTTAGAGTCTCGCCAAAAAATAGTGGGAGGTAAGTATTAAATTTGCAATATTCATTTAGTTACTTGCCAATACGCGCTCATTTCAAATTTTTCGTCAAAAAAATTAATATATTAGTTGGACTAATATTTAATCGTTGTTTTAATTAAACAGTTGGACTGTATTCAAACTACTTCAAATTATAGTTGATTATATAATGGATTATAGTAATCAATATATTTGAATTAACCTATTAAATTATCGTTGATTATATAGTTAGACTATATTAATCATTATATTAAATAGTACCTAAAATCGTTGATTGGATAGTTGAACTATATCAATCAAGATAACTGAAAGATTAACGTTTAAAGTATAAACCTGGGTGAAAATATTTTTAAACGGCTTTAATTTTCAGATTGGGAATAAAATCTCAGGAAACTCCTGGGAACCGAGAAGTTACTTTATTTGATTGAGTGACGTCTCGAGCCTAAGCCCGAAGTTGAGCAAATAGTAGAACATGATATTTGGAATATTCATGTGATGATAACTTTAGTGCTTAATCTGTTATGCTTGCCGCAAAGACTCTTTAATTTATTAGTCAGAACTAAGGATTAGATCCTTATAGTATGATATTGAAATTGAAGGATCTTCATTGATCTATCCTTAGATCTTGGAAATACAAATTGAAATAGAAAACTCTTGGAGAGTTAATGGCTATACTCAAGGAGACAAAGCCAGAGTTTACAATAAGGCAAGAAGCGCAAGGCGCATCTTACTTCGACATCCCAGAAGGCCAAGGCTTGGCCAAAGGCTTATGGGGTGTGGAAAATGGGCAAAGGCAAAATCATTATAATCTTCTAGGAAGACAAAGGACATATCCCAAAATATCTGCCTAAAATTGTGGCAAACGGGCTCACTGGAAGCGTGATTGCTGTATGAACAAGGCAGACATGAAGGAATTGAAAAAGGGGCAAGGCTTTTGCTTCAAGTATGTTTGTCATAAACATGTTCGCTATTAGTTTCAAAATTGGATTTTGATACTAAGTATCGTACATAAATATGTACTGGTGTGCAGAATCTGCTGATTAGGAAGATACTGACTTCAGTTGAGATTGATCTGCAAATCGAAAACGGGACGACAATCACTGTTTTAACCGTAGATACCTAAGTTTAGGAACTACCATTCAGGTATGTACTTAAATTAGGAAACTGTTAGAATGTAACTAGTTTGACTAGAAACATTATCTTTGTATCAGGGTTTAACCCGTTATGGGTATACCTTTATATTCTAGAACACTAAAGTATTTTATTTTATAAAGATGATGTTGAGATAAACACATTAGATGTGAATAACAGTATTTATATTTTGAATATAAATAAATCTCTAATGTATAACATGACAAACAAATAGCTCAAACTGAATTAATCAGATGAGACTTATTTGTGGCAATGTTGTCTAGGACACATTAAACAAGACTCGTATATCCACACTTTTGAAGAGTGGATACTAGGACAAATTTTATCCTATTCAAATGATGTCTACGAATCAAGTTTATTAGGCAAAGTGCCTAAAATACCTTTTACTTGGTAAAAGTGTAAGTGCCACCGATCTGTTAGCCCTCGTTTATAGTGACGTAAGTGGGCCCGTATCTAGCTAGGCTAGAGGTGGATCTGAATACTTCGTAACCTTTACGGATGTGGCATCGCGTTATGGTTATGTGTTTCTATTGAAACACGGATCAGAAACTTTTGATGAATTCAAAGAGTTTCGGCACGAAGTAGACAAACAGATCGGCTATAGTATTAAAACCGTCACGGTTAGACCATGATGGAAAATACTTAAGCAATAAGTTTCTCAGATACATGAAAGAGTATAATATTCTTTCAATGATGACCCCTCCCAGAACACGTCAGTCTGACGATGTGTCCTAACGGAGAAACCAAATTTTGTTAGACATGATAAGGTTAATCATGAGTCACTCTGAGCTACCATTTCCTTCAAGGGATACGCATTAACAGTGCAAAACTTATTTTTGAGTAAGGTTCAATAAAATCTGTTTGACAAACCTCATATTAGATATGAACAGGAAAGAAACCGGGTTTCTCATTCCTGATGATTTGGGAATGCTAGGCATATGTTTGGATGATACAAAATTGGATAAGTGCCTAATTTGGATAAGTATATTACTTATACAACTCACATGAGAACAATTTAATTGTTGCTCACCATGCGGTTTTCCTAAGAGGAATACCGATATACAGTGGTAAGTGGGAGGAAAGTAAAACTCGATGAAAATCGGAGTAATACTATTCCAGGCACCGAGTCCTTAATGGAACACAAACAGTTCATCAAGGATGAAACTGTACCAATAATCTTCGAATATACAAGAACCGCGTAAGTCGGAGAGAGTCAGTAAACAACCTGGGGTATGGGTTTCTGATCTCACCTCATGAAGATGTCAATCTTATTGAGGAATACAAACTGACTTCATATGAGGAAGTGATACAAGGTATCGACTCCCTATAATGGCAAAGTACCATGATATCCGGAATGGATTCCATGTATATCAACTAAGTTTAGATACTAGGTTTTGTACCGGAAGGCATTGTGCCTATTGGTACTATATAAGTCTTCAAGGAAGACATACATGGAAGGCAACATACCAACGTACTAAGCTGGGCTTGTAGCGAAAAGGTATCATTATCAACATTGTGTCGATTACGACGAAACCTTTTACTCATTGCCATTGTTAAGTCCATTTGGATAATGCTTGCCAATGCTGAATGTTTCATTTATGAAATATGGCAGCTGAACGTCAAAATCGCTTTCCTTAAATGGAAACCTTTTGGAGGATGTTTACAACATCCTGATGGTTTTATCATACAAAAATGAGCAAACAAGGTTTGCAAGTTAATTCGATCCATTTATGGATTGAAGCAAGCATTGAGTTCTTGGAACTATAGTTTTGATGTAATCATAATGGTATATGATTTAATTCAAAACGAAATGATATAAGGAGGTTAGTGGGAGCGCACTGACAGTGGATGTCCTAAATAATGATGATATGTCATTTCTTCGAAATAATATTCCCATAATTACTATCGGTTAAAGCTTGGCTTTCAGGAAAATTCTCCATAGAATTCTTGGGAGAAACAACCTTTATTCTAGGAATAAAAATCTACTGGGATAGATATAAAAGTTTTTTGTACTCTCCGAGAACTCGTACATTGAAAAATGTACGCGACCTGGTGTCTCATACGATTTGAGCATATGGAGTCACAATCAGGCCAATCCATGTGATAGTCACTGGATTGATGTTAAGAACATCCTTTAGTATCTTAGATGAACTAATGATTCTTTCTTACACTATGGAGAATGAGAACTTGAAGTGACTGGGTTCACTGCTGCAAGTTTCCTAACCGATAAAAACTATTATAAGTCGTAATAAATGTACTATACAGTTTGAATAACGGAATAGTGAGTTGGAAATCTTCCAAGCAAGATATTGTTGCCGAATAAACAACAAAAGCGAAATATTGCTGCAGCTGAGGCAGCAATAGAAGCCATTTGGATCTATAATATTCCTAATCAGATTAGGAGTAGTTCTGTTAGCAGCTGAGCTAGGCTACACCACAGGCTAAAGAATTAATGGTCTCATCAACGATCCATATATATACTTCAGATATTAATCTGATTCGTTCGAATCATACATCGTGGCGATGTGATGATCGGATAAATCGCATCAGATGATAACTTTGCAAATCCACTGACGAAAGCAGTTTCTCTGCAGAATTTTGAGCGAACCATACATAGTTCGGTTGTAGGACACTTGAGTGATTGGTTATAGACCAAGTGGGAGATTGTTGGACAATTATGACCCATAGAATCATTATTTGTACAGATCATGGTGTTGTTGTACAAATTAACTATGTGACAAAGGAAATTGCTCTTTTATCATTTGTAATTAGATGACCAAGATATATAAATGATAAAAGGTCCTTATGATTAGTTCCAGATTGAGATGATATGAGACAGTATCAATCCATGAAGGTTTAATCATTAAATATCCCTAGCTGTAGTATTATCGAGATTGGACATCGATAATCTGGAATAGACTAGTATTACACTTGTATGCGTTGTGAGAGCATAACGACATAGTTCTCATATATTTGGGTATTGGATACTCATGCAAGTGTAATAGGAGGTTGTGTTTACCGATGGTACGGAAACAGCTTCTCTCTGGATAGACCCTTCAGAATTCTATTGGTAGTATGACTATGTGTCCATGGAAGTCCGAATCAGGGTAGGTGTATTTGGTCTTAACCTGAGACTTGCACCGCTAATACTTGCGACAATCAATATACTTTGGTTTTGGTCGTCCAGGGCTTTAACAGGTTCTATGTATGCCTCTTCTGGGTATATTGATAATCGTAGTGTATTGGGTGTGATGTCAAGACGAAAGTATCACTCCAGTCATAGTGGAGATGATGATCACGTAAGATACGGAACTAGTGCTCTTATGTACTGCAGTCATCGGGATAATATGACTAGGTCATGATTATCCGGTTATAGAGACTAGTTACCAGAGATCCGATATGTGATTCTTACGGGGCAGACACAATTCCAGCCCCAGGCCTAGCACGTGACATCCGATACTGGATCGCAATACGTAATACTACGTATACTACGCCTGACAAAGATTACATATTCCTTTCAGAATATTTCTGGAGAATTGGGTAGGCATGGTGCTTTGCTAGAAGCCAACCATGTCTTGTAAATCGGTAAAAGCGTAGTACTAGGTACGTACGTGTTCGGATAGTCCAACGCCGGATTTACTGCCAACATATCCGGGGATCTCATGGGTCGCTTTCCGAAGATTAACCGATGACGTATGACTCGCACTTTATTAATCTGGGATTAATTATTGGTAAGAGAAAATTAATCTGGGATTAATTACAGATATTTTATCTGGGATAAAATATTATTTAAAGAGAGAGAGAACAATTAATTTGGAATTAATAGATAAAATAATATATTCGATATTTATACGAAATTAGATTTTGACGTAGAATTGAAATTAGATTTTAATTCGGGCGAACGAGTTAATTTAGAATTAATTAGTTAGCGACGTGAATAGTAATTTTGCTAGGCATAATTATTTAAGTAAATTTGATTTAATTACGTCCCAACGGAAAATTCGTTAATTCTGAATTAGCGAACCCGAGCCCGGGAGTGTTTACGGGCCCACTCGTATTTCGAATTCAAGTGCGGCCCACAAGTCACATCTAACATCAAATCTCTAGTCAATCAAGTGATGGAAGTCACATCACTTTGAGTGAAGTGAAGCTTGTCATCATTGATTGATGTGAATAGTTGAGGGGGGTGGTTGGAAGGCTTAAATGCCATATACCTTTTTGGATTTGGATATTCAAATTTTTGGTATATCATTTATTTGTTTTTTAGAAAAAAAAAAACAAACAGAACTTCATCTCTTCCTCCTCTCTTCATTCGGCCTTGGGCTATTTTTCCTCTCCAAAATTCTGCAATTGCCGAGAGTTCACAAGATGTGCAAGGAAATTTTGCGGCAAAATTTCCTTAGTGCTAGCACATATTAGGAGTCATCCAAGGTGATAGGGAAACCCACCAATGGGCATGGAATGCACACTTAAAGGTTGGAGCTTGAAGAACACATATGGATCACAAATTGGAGGAATACCGAGAGCTTCAAAGCTTGAAGATTTTTGTTGTTCCTCGCATCGCAAAAGTCGATCTTTGTAAGTATGATTCCGCCATACTTCTTATTGTATTCACACATGATTTCTATGCTTGAATGATCTTGGTTTGACTTTAGAAACCCAACAGTCATTGGAAGCGTGACTGCCGTATGGACAAGACAGACATGATGGAAATGAAGGCGGGCAAGGCTTTGACTTCATGTATGTTTGTTATAAACATGACCACTACTAGTTTTAAAATTTTATTTAGATACTGGGTGTGGTACATACATATGTACTGATGTGTGGGATCTGCTAATAAGCAGGATACTGGCTTCAAATGAGATCAATCTGCGAGTCAGAAACGGGACGAGAGTCGCTATTTTGGCTATGCAAACCTAAGTTTTGGAACTGCCCTTTGGGAATGTACCGAAATTAGAAAATTGTTATAATGTACTTAGTTTGACTAGAAAAATTATCTTTATATCTAATTTAACCCATTGCGGGTATACCTTTATATTCTAGAACACTAAGGGTTTTGTATATAAAGATGATATTGAGATATACACATTAGATGTGAATAACTTTATTTATATTTTGAATATAAATAAATCTCAAACATATAACATGACAAACAAATAGCTCAAACTGAATTAAACAGATTAGACTTATTTGTGGCATTGTTGTCTAGGACACATTGACAAGACATGTATATCCACACTTTCGAAGAGTGGGTACTAGGATGGATTTGATTCTAATTCAAATGATGTCTACGAATCTAGTTTATTAGGCAAAGTGCCTAAAATACCTTTTACTTGGTAAAAGTGTAAGTGCCATCGATCTGTTACCCCTCGTTCATAGTGACGTAAGTGGGCCCATATCTAGCTAGGCTAGAAGAGGATATGAATATTTCATAACCTTTACGGATGTAGCATCGCGTTACGGTTGTGTGTTTCAAATGAAACACAAATAGGAAATTTTTGAGTAATTCAAAGAATTTCGACACGAAGTAGACAGATCGGCTAAAGTATTAAACTATCACGGTTAGACTGTGCTGGAAAATACTTAAGCAATAAGTTTCTCGATTACCTGAAAGAGTATAGTATTCTTTCACAGTGGACTCCTCCCGGAACACCTCAATTTGACGGTGTGTCCGAACAGAGAAACCAAACTTTGTTGGACATAGTTAGGTTATTGATGAGTCGCTCTGAGCTACCAATTTCCTTCAAGGGATAAGCATTAAACAATGCAATACTTATTTTGAATAAGGTTCCATGAAAATCTTTTAGACAGATTTCATATTAGATATGAACAGAAAAGAAACCAGATTTCTCATTCCTGAAGATTTGGGAATGCTGGGCATATGTTTGGAAGGCACCAAACTAGAACCCAAATCAGATAAGTGCCTATTTGTAATTGGTTGTCTTAGGGAAACCAAAGTATAGTACTTATACAACTCACTAGAGAACAATGTAATTGTTGCTCTCCATGCGGTTTTCCTAAGAGGAATTCCTATATGCAGTGGTAAGTGGGAGGAAAATAAAACTCTATGAAAATCAGAGTAATACTATTCCAGGCATCGAGTCCTCACGGAACATAAACAGTTCATCAGGGATGAAACTATACCAATAATCTTCGAATACACAAGAACCGCGTAGGTCTAAGAGAGTCAGAAAACAACCTGAGAGGTATGGGTTTCTGATCTCACCTCATGCAGATATCAATCTTATTGAGGAAGACGAACTGACTACGTATGAGGAAGTGATACAAGGTATCGACTCCCTATTATGGCAAAGTGCCATGAAGTCCGAAATGGATTCCATGTATACCAACCAAGTTTGGACACTGGTTGATGTACCAGAAGGCATTGTGCCTAATGGTACTATATGAGTCTTCAAGGAAGACATACATGGATGGCAACATGCAAATCTACATAGCTGGGCTTGTACAGAAAGGGTATCGTCATCAACATAATGTCGATTACAATGAAACCTTTTACCTGTTGCCATGATTAAATCCATTCGGATAATGCTTGCTAATATTGCATGTTTCATTTATGAAATATGACAACTGAACGTCAAAACTGCTTTCCTTAAATGGAAAGTTTTTGGAGGATGTTTATCAACATCCTAACGGTTTTGTCGTACCAAAACATGTAAACAAGGTTTGCAAGTTAAATCAATCCATATATGGATTTAAGCAAGCATTGTGTTCTTGGAACTATCATTTTGATAAGATCATAATGGTATATGATTTAATTCAAAACAAAAGATGATTCTTGTGTATATAAGGACGTTAGTGGGAGCGCACTAACAGTGATTGTCCTAAATAATGATGATATATCATTTCTTGGAAATGACATTCTCATATTAACAATCGGTGAAAGCTTGGCTTTCATTAAAATTCTCCATGGAATACTTGGGAGAGGCAACTTTTATTCTAGGAATAAGGATCTACTGGGATAGATCTAAAAGTTGTTGGCACTCTCCGAGAACTCATACATTGAAAGATATGTACGTGACCTGGTGTCTCATATGCTTTGAGCATATGGAGTCAGAATCAGGCTGATCCAGGTGATAGTTACTGGATTGATGTTAAGAACATCCTTGAGTATCTTAGACGAACTAAGGATGCGTTCTTAATTTATGGAGAATGAGAACTTGAAGTGACTAGGTTCACCGCTGTAAGTTTTCAAACTGAAAAAGACGACTGTAAGTCACAATAAGGATACGTACATAGTTTGAATAACGAAACAGTGAGCTGGAAATCTTCCTAGCAAGATATTGTTGTCGAACAAATAACAAAAGCAGAATATTGCTGCAGTGAGGCAGTAAAAGAAGCATTTTGGATCTACAAAATTTCTAATTAGATTAGAAGTAGTTCTGTTAGCAGCTGAGCTAGGCTACAGCGCAGGCTAAAGAACCACGGTCTCATCAATGATCCAAGCATGTACTTCGACTATTTCATCTGATTCGTGAGATCATACATCTTGGCGATGTGGTGATCAAATAAATCGCATCAGATGATAACATTGTAAATCCGCTGACGAAAGTTGTTTCTCAGCAGAAGTTTGAGCGACTCATACATAGTTCAGGTGCAGGACACTTGAGTGATTGGCTATAGGCCAAGTGGGAGATTGTTGGACAATTATAACCCATAGCATCACTATTTATACAGAACATGGTGTTGTTGTACAAATTAACTATGTAACAAAAGAAATTGCTATTTTTTTCATTTGTAATTGGATTACCGGGATATATAAATGATAAAAGTCCATATGATTAGTTCTGGATTAATAAGATATGAGACAATATTAATCCACTAAGGTTTAATCATTAAATATCCCTAGTCGTAATATTATCGAGATTGGACATCGATAATGTAGAATAGACTAGTATTGCACTTGTGCGTGTTATTAGAGCGTAACAACATAGTTCTCATATATTTAAGTATTGGATACTTATGCAAGTGTGATAGAATGTTGAGTTTACCGATGGTACGAAAACAGCTTCGCTCTGGATAGACCCATCGGAATCCCATTGGTAGTATGACTATGTGTCTATGGGAATCCGAATCAGGGTAGCTGTATTTGGTTTTAAACCTGAGACTTGCATCGCTAATACTTGAGATAATCAGTATAATTTGGTTTTGGTCATCCGGG
This sequence comes from Zanthoxylum bungeanum, assembly GCA_019454045.1. Lineage (NCBI taxonomy): Eukaryota > Viridiplantae > Streptophyta > Magnoliopsida > Sapindales > Rutaceae > Zanthoxylum > Zanthoxylum bungeanum. Next base: position 44,192 of record SKCR01049849.1, on the reverse strand, counting down.
GCTTTAACAGGTTCTGTGTACGCCTCTTCTTGGTATACTGAGATTCATAGTGTATTGGGTGTGATGTCAAGATGAAAATATCACTTCATTCATATGGAGGTGATGATCACGTAGGATACGGAACTAGTACTCTTAAGTACTGCAGTCATCGGGATAATATAACTAGGTCATGATTATCCGATTATAGAGACTAGTTATCAGATATCTGATATGTGCTTCGTACGGGGCAGACACAATTCCAGCCCCAGAACTAGCATGTGATATCAGATACTGGATAGTAATACGCAATACTACGTATATTACGCCTGACATAGATTATATATTCCTTAAAGAATATTTTTGGAGAATTGGGTAGGCATGGCGTTTTGCTAGAAGCCATCCATGTCTCGTAAATCGGTAAGAATGTGGTACTAGGTACGTACGTGTTCGGATAGGCCGACGACCGGATTTACTGCCAACATATCCAGAGATCTCATGGGTCGCTTCCCGAAGATTCATCGATAACGTATGACTCGAACATAATTAATCTGGGATTAATTGGTGAAGAGAGAAAATTAATCTAGGATTAATTACGGCGAGATTTTATCTGGGATAAAATTCAATTAGAATAGAGAGAACGATTAATTCGGAATTAATCGATAAAATAATATATTCGATATATTAAATGAAAATAGATTTCGATGCAAAATTAAAATTGGATTTTAATTCGGGTGAACGAATTAATTTAGAATTAATTCGCGAGCAACTTTAATATTTAATTAACGTCACAACGAAAAATTTGTTAATTCGGAATTAACGAACCCGAGCCCGGAATGTGTTTGCGGGCCCACTCGCATTTTGAATTAAAGTGGAGCCCACAAATCACATCACAAGTCGCATCATTAGTCATATTTTGTGATGGAAATCACATCAACTTTGAGTGATGTGACATAAGTCACTTTTGGTGATGGAGGTGGTTGAGAGCATTAATTTCATTTTTGGCTCTCAACACTTTTTATTTTTTGGTTTTGAATAAACCATTTTACAACTTTTGGTATTAGACTTAGTAATTGTTTTTGAAAAAAAAAAATACAAGTCACTCATCACTCTCTCTTCTCTCCTAATTCACGCCCAAGTGAACCATTTTTCCTCTCCCAAAATTTTCTTGGCTTGGCCGAAAATTTAAAGACTCCATTGGAAGATTTGTTGCAAATTTTTCAATAGCTAGCACTCAAAAAGATCATACAAAGGTGTTAGGGAAACTTTCCCATTGAGCTTGGAATCAAAGATCAAAGCTTGAAGCTTGATACGACATTCAAAGAAAGCTTGGAGCATTTCAAAGGGAGGAAAGTTTTGTTGTCAACACATCCTCTCTTCCGATCATTGTAAGTATAATTTCGCTATACTTCCTTTTGTATTCACATTATTTCATTCTTTAAATTTTCTTGGGATGATCTTAGAGACCAACAATATTTACCACTCATCACTTTCGGCACTGGCTCATAATTCCGACCTATCATGTAGAGGCACCTTCAGGAACTCCTCCTGAATATAGGACCCACTGACTAATCCTCTGATGAAGAATGCCGCTCCTAACATAGAATCTAAGTTGTTGACGGTGTTTATTTTGTCAATAAATCTCTGTAAGTACTATTAGGATATATACCCAAAAGTTATGTAAATGGGATTTTGTTTTAATTATTAAACAATGTAGTTATTAATTTATTAAAATTTTGATTTTAAATTCACATATTATAAATTATCGTGTACGCCCTTGGATACTAAATGTATTTTCAGACTTAGTATATAAGTGTTATACACAAGAGGATTTAAGTTTGAAATTAGTAAGCTTGAATAGTCTGTAGAGAGCAAATAAGGATGAGCACTTTATTTGTTGTTAATCTACAACTGTGGTCCATTCCACATTGTATGATGACATTGATCTGGGTTCGTTCATGTGGTGACATGGGAATGAAGGCACCTTATATGATGCGATCATATAGGACTAGAACAAGATAAAAAAGAATTTCTTTTATTATCCGTTAAATAAAAAAATTCATATCAGTCTAAAATATGATCATATATGTGTTGATCTTTATCCTAAGTGTTCTAGGAACTCCTACATGGTAGGCTATGTTATTCGATTTACAAAGGTGAGGTTGGTGAAGAAATCCCGATCAATAGCAACATATTTTGGAGACATGGTTTGGTTTGTTGCTATGGACATTTTACATAGCTATAGAATCCACTCATTCTTATAGGAATTAGATTGGTATCTTCCTTAAGGGTTGATTTGGTACTTGAGCGATTAGAGTACTCAATTTTTTCTATTACAAATAGAAAGAGTAATATTCATAATATTTATGAATTAATCGTTAATTAGAAAATCAATTATACTTATGGAAAAAAATAATTAGAGGGTTATAACGGATATTATGACCCGGTTTTAATTATGAAATACTCGTGGAGGGTCAATCTTTATGCAGTGACTGTATCGGTGGACGCCGACGAGTTTCAGTAGAAAATATATATGCAGTAACGAGAGTGCGACTTTAGGTTTTTAGTGGAATAATCTAAAGTTAATAATTCGGAATATTTAATTAAAGAGTTTTAATTGATATTTCGGGTTTATTGGAGCTTGGAACTGTAGGTCCATTTGGTCCCTGTGTTAGCTCGTTGCGCTATAGAAATCCATGGAATAATTGGATAGTTCAATTACAAACTCACTTGAAAAAGATTAAATAATTGAGAATTATTTTATGAGCAAATTATTAATTCAATTAATAATTATAATGTCACACTTTGTAACTATATATTAAAATATTTAATACATAATTTTTATATTAATAATTATTAGATAACCATTTAACATAAGATTTGATTTTAAATTAAATTTGATTTAATTCAAAATCAAATATTTAATTTATATCATGATCGAAATTACATTTTAAATTTTAATTTCAAATTAAATGATTGTTGATATCATATATAATTTTTGAAATTAATAATTTTATTGTGACAAAAAGGCTCTTGGCTGAATATTAATATGTATGATTATGGTTAGGGTTAATTTTTTGCAAACACATTTAATTAACTTAAACCATAAATATAAATTTATATGTTTTCTCCTATTTTCAAAAACGCTAGTCACTTACTCATATTTTCTATAAGATTGAAAAAGAGAGAAAACAAAAGGGGAAAATTTTCTGAAGAAAATTTTCATTAAGTGAATTGATCTGAGTCCACACTTATGAATTTTTGATGACGCGGCATAGCGCGGAAGATCAAGTGGTAGACCCGATCCTTGGATTTAGATCTCGGCAATTTAATCAGACGCAAGCAAAATTTGATTTTGCTACATGTTCATCACACAAATTGAACGTTGCTACATGCACATTGAGGAAGCCACAAACCAATTAGACGTACATGGTGATGAATCCGAAAGGTCACAGTGCATGATTGATTGTTGGTGCTTTATTTGATCTATGCAATTGCGTGTTAATAATAATCAGATGATGATATTTAGTGCGCCATCTTGTAAAAGCAATTTTAGCCGGGCATTGCTAGCGTACCCATGGGTATGTGATACCCAGGGGACGTCAGCAATGCCCAAAGTAAAAAAGAAAGGGTACAACTGGCTGCAACAACCGGTTGCAGCCAATTGTTTCAATATATATATATATATATATATATATTATTTTTTAATAAAAAAATTATAAAATATTCATAAAAATAATATAATATAAAAATTTTGTTGCATGTTATTATTAAAAATTTCAAGTATAATGATTACAGTTGCATGTTTATTGTAAAAAATTTCATAATAGAAAATGTTTCGTATTTTTTGGCACAAGTTGCATTTCTAATGGTATTAATAGCATGTACAATGGTGATAATTACATGTGCGGTTTTTGAGGCAGATTCAAGTTCATGTTAATGCTAAAAAATTTCAAGACTAATGGTTGTAGTTGAAAGTATAATGGTAAATGTTTCAAATTATAAAATATTTCATGTTTATGGTAGGACGTTGCATGTCTAATGATATTAATTGCATATTCAATGGTCATACTTACATGTGCGGTTTTCGAGGCAGATTCAATTTCATGTTATTGCTAAAATTTTCAAGTCCAATCGTTTCATGTTGCATGTTTATTGTTAAAGGTTTCATATTAGAAATATTACATATTTATTAGTTAAAGTTGCAAGTCTAATGGTATAAGTTGCATATTCAATGGTCATTTTTATATGTGCGTTTTTCGAGGCAGATGCAATTTCATGTTATTGCTAAAATTTCAAGTCCAATGGTTTCATTTTGCATATTTATTGTTAAAGGTTTCATATTAGAAATATTACATATTTATTGGTGAATGTTGCAAGTGTAATGGTAGAAGTTGCATATTCAATGGTGATAGTTACATGTGCGTTTTTCGAGGTAGATTACATTGCATGTTATTGCTAAAATTTCAAGTCCAATGGTTTCATGTTGCATGTTTATTGTTAAAGGTTTCATATTAGAAATATTACATATTTATTGGTGAATATTGCAAGTGTAATGGTAGAAGTTGCATATTCAATGGTGATAGTTACATGTGCGTTTTTCGAGGTAGATTACATTGCATGTTATTGCTAAAATTTCAAGTCCAATGGTTTCATGTTGCATGTTTATTGTTAAAGGTTTCATATTAGAAATATTACATATTTATTGGTGAATATTGCAAGTGTAATGGTAGAAGTTGCATATTCAATGGTGATAGTTACATGTGCGTTTTTCGAGGTAGATTCCATTGCATGTTAATGCTAAAATTTCAAGTCCAGTGGTTTCATGTTGCATGTTTATTGTTAAATGTTTCATAGTAGAAGTATTACATGTTTATTGGTGAATGTTGCAAGTATAATGGTAGAGGTTGCATATTCAATGATGATAGTTACATGTGCGTTTTTCGAGATAGATTTCATTACATGTTAATGCTAAAATTTCAAGTCCAATGGTTTCTTGTTGCATGTTTATATATAAATGTTTCATAATTGAAATATTACATATTTATTTGTGAATGTTGCAAGTGTAATGTTAGAAGTTGCATATTCAATGGTGATAGTTACATGTGCGTTTTTCGAGATAGATTCCATTGCATGTTAATGCTAAAATTTCAAATCCAATGGTTTCATGTTACATGTTTATTGTTAAATATTTCATATTAGAAATATTACATATTAGAAATATTACATATTTATTGGTGAATGTTGCAAGTGTAATGGTAGAAGTTGCATATTCAATGGTGATAGTTACATGTGCATTTTTCGAGGTAGATTCCATTTCATGTTAATGCTAAAATTTTCAAGTCTAACGGCTGTGGTTGCAAGTCTAATGATAAAGGTTTAAAATTATAAAATATTTCATGTTTATTGTAGGAAGTTGCATGTCTAATGATATTAATTGCATATTCAATGGTCATAGTTACATGTGACCGGTTAAACATATTATTTCTTCTTTTTTAATTATTTATTTATTTTTTAATTTTTTAAATATCTACCGTTGGATTCACTCAAAGTGAATGAAACGGTAGACAACCCTTGGGTATGTGATACCCAAGGGTATGATAGACAAGCCCATTTTAGCCATTTGATTTTCAAATCAAAGTTTGAATAATTTGGCTAGCACCGATAACTCAAAGTGGCGCACTTGAAATGTTCATATATTTTTTTGGTCAAATCTATTTCGGCAGTGAATAAAGTGGACAGGGAAGAAAACTTTTCAAGATCGATCTCGTTGTCTAACACGCTTTCGTTGTGGAACACTACAAGAAAAAAGGCATTTACTGACACTAAGGTTAGTGACACTAGGCTAAAAGTGTCAGAAACGACGTATAAATGGGCCTATTTCCGTGTTTTTCACTTAAATATCAATAATTACTGACACTATGGTATCAGCGATTTTAGTGTCAGTAATTACTATTACAATAGTATCAGTAAGAAATAAAAAAAAAAACAAAACGCGTAGTCGTCTGGAGTCGAACCAACACCTCGCGGAAGTGACGTTTTTCGCATATATTACTGACACTAGAGTATCAGTAAATTTAGTGTCAGTAATTAATGATACCTTAGTATTAGTAAAAAAATTAAAAAAAAAATTATTTCCTTAAGTCTGCTGGGACTCGAAATTGTAACCATTGATATAAATTTTTTTTTTATTGTAAGGCTTTACCACTGGGCCAAATCGTGACTTTTGTTCCTTAAACCGCGGTTTATAAAAATATATATGTATTTGTCGGGTCAAAACCTGAACCGTAGTTACCAAATCAATCTTAGTAATTTAGGGTTCCTCTCATTCCCACCTTTTTTTTCATCGCGCAGCCTTTGTTTCCCCCTTCTTTACTCTCAAATATGAATCTCTCATTTGTAATTTCTAAAATCTAAACAAAATCCAGTACATCCTATCAATTATCAACCTTCAATGGCTTCAATTTTTACTCTCGTTAGTCGGTCTCTCCTCAATCCTCTGTAAGCAGTAAGCAGTTCAAACTTCGATTATCAACCTTCAAAAGCTTCAAGTCCTGTTAGGTATGTCATTTTTTGCTCTCTCGGTCTCTCCTCTGGGTTTTTCTTTGCTTTTATTTTTGGATCAGGAGGTAGGGTTGCCGGTTGCATGTTGAGATCTATAATGTTGATTGTTGATCCATTTCGTATAACTTTTATATCTGAAGTTTGAATTTTTGGGAATTAAGACTGATATATGCAAGGAGATTATTTCAAATCGTGGGGTATAAATTTTCCTTGAATTTCAGTGATTTTTCAGGAATTTTGTTCCAGTTATATTTGGGGTATAAATTTTCCTATAGAAGTGATTGACAAATGTTTATCCACAGATTATGGTCATTAGCTTTTGTAGGTTTTCTTGACATTGATTGCTAGTCACTGGCAATGTAGATCTGCTGGCATAACCTGTTGACTGTTACGTCTCACCTCCATTATTTGTCATTTGGAATTCTATTTTTATTTGTGTATGCTTTCTCTTCCTTATATTACTCAACTTTGTTGACTAGAGCTCATCTTTTATTGGCTTTGCATTTATCTTTATTGTTCATTTGGTGGGACTAAACTTTTCGAAAAAGTCATGGAGGCTGCTGGGACTACACTTTCTTTCACAAGTTATAGGGAGTTTGATATTACTTAATTGCATAACCCATCTGCAGAGCTTTCTGGACAAGAATTTTGGTGGGGTTTATAATCTAATTCAGCTGCTCACTTGCTGTGATAAGGTGATTGTTTAATGTTTAATGTTTAATATTTTACAACCTTACTGATTTACAACGTATTATGTTCTTCCAAATCCAGCATAACGGTTTGCGAGCTTCTCATCATGGCCAAATTTTGATGGTCAGAGTTTCATGTCTGGTTTTACTAGAATTTGTGTATGAAGAGAAAGTTTATGATGTTGTCTCTTTTGATATCTGGCCCCAAGCAGCCTGGAAATGATATAGATGTGTACCTACAACCTTTAATCGAGGATTTAAAAACCTTGTGGAATGTAGGTGTTGATGTGTATGATGCATATAAAAAAGAAATTTTCAAAACTGTTAGGTATGATAGAGTTGGGGCAAATCATATTGATCCCATACAACCCAAGGTAATAATTTTTTAATTTTTTAGTATTCAATTTCAAGTTATGTAATCCAGATTTTTATTACCCTTTCTTTCTTATTTAGCTTTCACTGGGTGCTTCTTGCAATTGACATAGTACGACGCACGATATATTATCTGGATCCTAAGGGGAATAATCCTACTGATGAGTTGATGCAAATTGTTAATCAGTTAAGTTATAGTTGTTTTCTCTTTATTTTAACATTGGGTTTATTGTTGCATTATTTATATGATATCCAATTATAATTTTTTGTAGGGGAATTAGAGTGTATCAATCTTTACATTCTAATAATAAGAGCGGTATTGTGACTTGGGTATCTGTGAAGGTACAAAGTTATGATATATATATATATATTTTTGTGATATGCAACAATGAGAATATTTAGAATATGTCTAAATGAACTAATATTGATATGATAATTCTTTTTTATAGTGTCCAATGCAGCCTGGAAGTTTTGAATGCGGTTATTATGTGATGAAATACATGCAGCAAATTGTAACAAATGTGAACATTCTAAAAGACAATGTAAGTTAACAATAGTTAAGTTTTATCACTAGTCAATTAAGATATCTTACTGTTTAAAATTCTAACTTATAAATATTTTAAAGTTCAAGGGGATTAATGAGTACACTCTGGAAGATATAACGCAACTCCGTGATGATTGGGCAATATATGTTGCACATATAATCACACAGTATAATGAAGAGGTAATTACAAGGACATGTTTTACAGAGGTGATTATTACTTCCTATTTTTTCACTTTAATTCATGACATATTGGGAAATCTTCTATTCTTGCATAATACAAATGACAAGGACAACATAGCTATTGTTCGTTGAGTTAATGAAGTAGTATGGTATTTCTCTTTTCTGTAAATTAATACATTCTTGTTTCTACTTTTAGCTTAGAATTTTTTCCCCAGATTTTTTACTTCAGTGAAAGCAATATGAATCATATCTTTTATTTCAGTTTTATGCCCTGATGGGTTTAATTTGGTGGGTTAATTTGTTTTATTTGTGAGTTTTGCTAGTGGGTAAGATTGCTTTGAGACTTGAAAGTTAAAACAATCATGATGTAAAATATTCTATTAACAGTGTCTCGATGTTCTCTATGTCAGACATGAACTTGGAGATAGTTTTTTACCTGATGAAGTTTTGCCATGTTCTGATTGATACTTGTTGAAACCTTTGGGGGATATGGCACCTGTCATCTGATGTGCTTTGAGGTGCAGCATGAATGCTATGGAAGCAGTATTTGATATATTGAGATCTAACATGTTTATCTCATCTATTTTTATGGCAATTACCTGGAATGTTACATTCTAGTACATTTTGAGCTTTGAACTTTTAGTTTCCAGGAATTCCATAATGAACAACTATCTTGTCATCTTGATTTGCTTCCTGCATTTGGAAACAGTATTAGATCATGTCATCTGATAAACTTCATCTGGTTCATGAGATCCTTTTATTTCAGTTTTATGTCCGTCTATATATATATATATGTGTGTGTGTGTGTGTGTGTGTGTGTTATTGATTTGTTTGTTTTGGTGATTATGTAGCGGTATGAAAGATACAACTTGTTATTATGGATGCCATTTGGTTTTTTATATGCATGCTCTTAGGTTGTTGGTATGGTTATTGTCAATAAGTGCTTTATGTGACAAAAATTAGATTAGGGTTATATTTTGTATTTTTATTTGGATGTATTTAATGTTTTTATTTATGAAGATATCGATTTTTTTTGGAAGTCCATCTAATTCTTAACATTTGGTTTATAATTTCAGATTTTGTGCCAGATATCATATTGTTGGGGGATTGTTGCAGGCTTCTCAACAAGTATCATGAATTTTGGTGGGGGCATGACATTTTGATGGGACTTTAAGAGTAGTTTTTGAAATATATATATGTTAATTTAAAGATTGTCTATGGAGTTTTTGTATTCATCATGTGATACTGTTGAATTGATTAATACGATTAATCTATTATATTGCGAATTTTATATAAATGTAATTTTTTAGTTTTTTATTTCATTGAGTTGGTATATATATATATATATATATATATATTTTATGATTAATTTAATTACAAAAAATAAGAAATATAATTGTGAAATAATACGATTTTTAAATTTTAAAAGATATTGACGGATATTGATACTATAGTAACAATAATTACTGACACTAAAAATCAAATATATGCGATATACTGATACTGCAGTAACAAAATTTACTGACACTATAGTATCACTAAATACTGATGATATAGTGTCAATAATTTACTGACACTAAAATAGTGTGAGAGATTACTGATACCATAGTGTCAATAATTTTCTAATACTACAGTATTAACGTTTACTGACACTAAGAATCACTGACACTAGAAACTAGTGTCAGTGATTTCTGGCTGCGGCAACACTGACACATTTATATAGTGTCAGTAAAACCCTTTACTGACACTAATTTAGTATCAGTAAAAGCCTTTTTTTCTTGTAGTGGTAGAAATTGGTTTCCTACAAGTACTGCATAGGGGGCTCATCATATCTCTCCTCTACCTAGGTCTACCATAGTAACTTCAGTGGGGCGGTTGCCATCGTACTGCTCCTTATGAATCTTTTTGGTAATTATAGGAACCAAGAGAGTGCATTGCCAGCAAGAATGGTAATGAACATCTTGCACAATAGAGCCTCGTTGGTGGTCTTCAATGAGATCCTCTGTCGAAACTAGACCAGGTGGGCGATTGGGTCTGACTTCCCTATATATTTGTCGAAGTTGGGTAGGGTGAAGTCTCGGGGCTTCATTTCCCTTTCGATCCATTCCTGAAATGGGAAAGTGGATATCTCATTGATCGCCAAGTCAGCAAACTCCGTAGGGGTCTGCATCCAAATACCCTCAATACTTATTGATATGGCTAGCACTGACTTTTCATCAACGAACTGCACATTCCAACAAATTTCCTTATAGTTGCGACTCACATCCAAATATTTGCCTCTCTCTCGAAGCTCCACATCTCTCCACATCCAGCCTTGACCTCTGGAGTCCTTTACATTGGAGCCCACATCGTGAATCGTTTTTTGGATTCAATGATTGCAGGAAATCGTGAACACTGTTTTTCATCTCCAGTTTCCCACAGACGGCGCAAATTAATTATGCAGCAAACTCCACAAACAATAGTATTTAATTAGATTATAGAAGTTGATCAAAAATACTTTGTTATTGCTTAAATATCAAAAGGTCCATCCCAAACTTTAGGGTTTTTTTTTTTTGTACTATTTATAATATCCCGTTACAAGAAAAATTAACAGACAGCGGTTACATTCCATTCACGTTTCCCATTAAGTGGCCCACTCACTAGAATCTCGGAACTTCCCTATTCTGGTTGATTTTTCCAGTTTAAAGAAACGAAAAATAAATACTCGATTGTCTCATTCCTTGTTCAGCGAGATTTGTGTCATTAATGAGATGATATATCGGGCTCAATCATCGCACGATATTTGCTCGCCTTTGTTGGAACCGAGCCTGAGATGGAACTCATATAGGTTAGCTCCGAATTTGGACTCTGCTGGAGGTCCTGACTTGAGATTCTGATGATAGATTCTGCCCTCAAACTCTGATGGTAGATTATGATTCTGTTGTTAGGCCTTGACGAGGCATCTGGATCCCCGTTAGAATGTATTTGGCCAAATGTCATGTTCCTAATTTTTTCCCAAACCGGATCGTTTATTTTAAGAAAATAAGTATAAAATTAAAAGAGAGAAAAACACCAATATATTATAGGGAAAACACACTTCATGGAGTATCTTTTTTTTTATTTTATTTTTTATTTTTTTTGTCTTAAACCAGGAAAAAACTCATCGGCTTTATCAAATTCAATCTAGCTCGCCCTTTTACGACTCGTAATTCCTATAAACATTGGTTTGGTATGACATTAATGCTTAAACCGGTAACTTTGGCAAACAATAAATCAACGAACTATGGCGAACCCTCACTGTAATCACACAATACAATCATTATTGCAACTTTATAAATCATTACACTTATCATACCTAAAAGTGTGTGTTTATGTGATGTACTTACATAATTTTTTTAAAACTTTTGGTAAATATATTGTATGCACTGATTTAGTGAAATTTAAACAACCTTTTTATATGTTTTTTGTTAATGAAAAACGACAAGAAAAGACTTGAAAGTCAATGAAAAATAATAATTGGGCATACTCCATGAATAATTATTCAGACCACTAAAGATATCATGTAGTGGAAAATCTCAAGTGTAGCTAGAACAATATATGTCTAATAAAATTCAATAAACAATCAGCGACACAGTTCCCTTCATGATAGATATGTCTGCAGTGAAAATTCTATTGCTACAAATACACAAATAATTCAACCACTTCGTAGGAAGATGCCGAAGGCGCTCCAACCATTTTGTAATACACAAATAATTCTATTGATGTTCATGGACCCTTGTTTTATGGTGTTAATTTGAACTTTTCTATTGTTTTTATATTTTATTTTTGGTAATGTATTTCTCCATGCCATATGTGTAATATCTTTAAAATCTATTTAGAGGATGACTCGGACATCTTAAAAGGACATTGGCCACCATCACTCTAGGGACTTAAGTGTACTTCTTAATCTTTTGTTGGCTTGATTGATTAATGAATAAATGAACTTTCTTCGATTATCCCATTATCTTGTTCTCTTTGCAATGCTTGTATGTTAATTTCTCATTGTGTCGTCTATATATTTATTGCTCTGTTGCATGTGAATGAATGGTAAATCGATGTTTACTTAATTCTCATCACATCTGGTTGTTATCATTTTGTAGATAATTAACCTTGAGCTTGTTCCTATGGGTGCATTTTTGGCTAATTTTTTAGATGCAACATTAATAAGTGGCACAAGACATATTTTGATGATCCCAAAAATTTGGCCGAAAATAATAGGTATAAGAGATTAGAGGTGCTGAAATAACAAAAATGGCTCTAAAATCATCTACAAAATCTCGGTTGGATGCTCTGGAGAAAAAAATAGTTTGACATTATGGCTCTAAAATCATCAACTTCCACGGTCGAGAACTTCAGACATACAATCAAGATCTTCGAAGCGTTGACTACCAAGGCAAGCAACCTAGAGTCTTAACTCAATGGTGCAATTACGAGTGCCACGTCAGAGGGGCACATGCAAGTGATTGGCAAAGTGCAGTAAGCACGACGAAAGAACGGCGTTCGGAGGTGGACGCATGGGTGAACCTCATCGTCCTTGCAATAGCAAACCTACCAATGGTCGCTACAAGCAGCACTGATCATGATAGGTCAAATGTTTCAGAAATGAAACTCTATGGTGTTAGAGATGCTAAACAACTCGAAAATTTCCTCTTTGAGATGGAGAAGTATTTTTGAGCGGCGCAAGAATAAGCTGAAGATGCTGTTGGAAATTCTTCAAATCTTCAAATGTAGTTGTTTGGATGGAGGAGGGACATGTCATTTGGATGGTACCCCATGGGGACACGTGCTCCAAGTGTGTGTAAAATGATTCTATGCTCTAAGGGGTGCATAGGAGAGGTATAACCCTTTGGAGGGTTGCACCCCAACCCTAAGGGTGCCTTTGATGCACCCTTCCATGCTTATAAAATGAAGCTTTATGTTCCTTTTTACACACAAGGAAGAAATCCGAATTTCATCCAAAACTGAGAGTCTCATATCTGTTTTCTTGAGTATGAGAGAATTCCACCATATTCCAAGTTCAAGATATTGTTAAGGCGTGCCCCTTGAACAAGAGGAATCTGGGTTATCCTGGGAGAACATTAGCCGCAAATCCGTAAAACACCGAGACGGGGCTGATAAGTTCTTAAGGACATAGATTTATCTCAACTCGGACTGCATTTCATTAAGTGTTCATCAGGTTTTTCATACTCTCAAAGTTTTAGGGTTTATGCATGTTAGACTAGATCTACTTTCGTTTTTCTGGTTTTGATTTGTTTGTTGCATGTTAATTTTCTGTTTAATGACACTATATGTACAACAATCATAAGAACTTATCACCAGTGTTGTTAGATAGTAAATCGCATGCGTAGTTAAGAAAATTTCTGGAAAAAATTCAGTCTGTGCATGAAAAACCCGTAGGGCGTTCGAACGCCCGACGAACGCAAAGGCTTAAATATAAAATTTCGTAAGAACGTTCGAATGCGTCTTCAAACGCAACTCGAATGCAAGCCTTCTGCCTAAGAATGTTCTAACGCGTGTTTAAACACAACTCGAACGCACACTCTCTGGAATTATTCCGTTCGAATGCGTTATCGAACGCTATACGAACGTGAACTCTATGGAACACTTCGTTCGAACGCGTTGTCGAACGCAACACGAACGTACACACACTAGATAGACTCGTTCAAACGTAGATATGAACGTGACACTAACGAATCTGTCCTGAAATTGTTATAAACTGTAAAGACTTAGATTAATTTAATATTAACTTAGTAAATCATATATTGTAACACATTAAATCTTGGTAGTATAGATTTAAGTTATTATTAGGGTATTCAATTATCACAAGCATACACTTAGTGATAAAGTTGAAACTTATTTGTGTGTTGCATAATTGGTTGAGAATTTAAGGTGTAATCATACATAAGTAATTCCTTCCAATCTTGATTGACACATACACATATATCTACACATATCGTATATTGTTTGTGCTATTGAATAAGTGTAATACTGGGTTTGAATTGCTGAGAGATCCTATTGGAAAAGTGTTTAATGAATATTCTGTCAAAAAGGCGATAAAAGCCTAAGTGGTCTGGGATTTAAGTGGTTACTCCGGACCCCTCTCGTCCTCTGGGAATATTCGTTTATTCATTTTTCTAAAGAATCTTGAGTTGAAATTCAAGGACTTGTGTTTGTTGGACTAGGTAACCACCGTCCAATAGAACAACAAGTGGTTACCTAGTATATCACTTTGAACAAGATCATTTGTTGATCGTTGTGCAATTTGTCTTTTGTAGACTTATTGACCTCTGTTTGTTTCCAGCTACATTTGGCTAGCGGAAACATCACAGTACTGGTCTCTCATGGAGAAAAACCAAAGAAGTTTGGTGGGGCAAACTTCAAACAGTGGCAGAATAAAATGTTGTTCCATCTGACAACTATGCAGTTGGCTAAGTACCTCAAAGATCCTTCGGGTCATGTGGAGGGTGAATCAGAGGCAGCCAAGGAACTGCGAGAAGAGACATAGTCGTCTGGCGACTTCCTGTGCGAGAACTACCTTTTGGGTGGTCTTGACAATACCCTGTAGAATGTGTACCAAGGCATGACTTCTCTGAAGATTCTCTGGGAATCTCTCGAGAATAAATACAAAACCGAGGATGTCAGACAAAAGAAATTTTTTGTGGGTAGGTTCTTGGACTACAAGATGGTAGATTCAAGGACGGTGATGTCTCAGTTGGGTGAACTGCAGTTAATCATTCATGAAATACTGGATGAAGGTATGAAACTATGTGAGACGTTTCAAGTTGCCACCATAATTAAAAAGTTGCCTCTATCATGGAAGGACTTCAGGAGCTATCTGAAACACAAAAAGAAATAAATGAGCCTTGAAGACCTTAGAGTTCGATTAAGAATCGAAAAGGACAACAGGAAGTCCGAGAAGGCCAGCTACAAGACTATGTAGTCTAAGGCCAACATCGTCGATGATGTAATAGGTAGCAAAAAGGAGAAAAAACAGTGTACCTGATTCTTCCCAAGCTAAAGAGAAGTTCAAAGGGAAATGCTACAACTGTGGGAAAATAGGTTATATGGCAAAGGACTGTAGAAACAATAAGTCTCAGGACAAGGGCAATGAGGCCCATGTCACTGAAGATGAGCGGTTAACTGATGAGAAATCAGAGATGAACTCTCAACAGTGATAACTAAAGCCAACTTGGTTGGGAATCCGAGAGAATGATGGGTAGACACTGGGGCTACTCGTCATATTTGTGCAGATAGCAAGACATTTTCCTTATATCAGAAGGTCGATGGCCACGATCATCTGATAATGGGAAACTCGTCTACCTCAAGACTGGTTGGACAAGACACAATAGTTCTGAATATGACATCCGGAATGGAGCTTACATTGAAGAATATTTTGCATGTTCCAGATATTCAGAATAACTTGGTCTCAGGTTCTCTCCTATACAAGAATGACTTTAAGCTTGTATTTGTTTCTAACAAGTTTGTATTGACCAAAAATGATGTCTATGTAGGGAAATGATACATCACTGAGGGCCTTTTCAAATTCATCGACACAGTGCTAATAATAAAGCTACAACTTTTACTTTTATTATTGAGTCACAAAATGTATGGAATGAGAGGTTAGGACATGTTAATTATGATACGATGCATACATTAATTAACATGGACCTTATACTTAAATTTGCAATTGATAGCTAACCAAAGTGTGAGGCATGTGTTGAAGCAAAAATGCATAAAACTTCATTTCGTTCCATAGAACGTAGTTCTAAACCCTTAGAACTTTTACACACTGATGTGTGTGATATGAATATTGTGCAAACAAGAGGCGGTAAAAAGTACTTTGTCACTTTTATCGATGATAGCACAAGATTATGTAATGTGTATTTGCTGAAGAGCAAAGATACACTATAAGAACGAAGTTGAAACCAACTTGGCAAGAAAATCAAAAGAGTCAGGAGTGATAGATGTGGTGAATATGTTTCACCATTCGGTGAATATTGTTATGTGCACGGAATTATTCATGAAACCACTGCTCCTTATTCTCCTCAACAAAACGGGATTACTGAGCGCAAAAACCGAACGTTGAAGGAAATGATGAACGCCATGTTGACAAGCTCTGGTTTAACCCAGAACTTGTGGGGGGGAGCCTTGCTTTCCGCGAACTACATTCTAAATAAGCTTCCTCACATAAGATTGGACAAGACACCATATGAGTTGTGGAAAAGTTCTGTACCTTCCACAAATACCTAAAACTGTGGGGGTGTCTTGCAAAAGTAATGGTTTCTAAACCTAAGAAGGTTAGAATAGGACCCGAAACTGTTGATTGTATATTCTTTGGATATGCTCGCAACAGTAGTACGTATCGATTCTTGGTACACAAGTCTGAGATTCTTGACATCAATCCAAATATGATAATTGAGTTAAGGAATGTGACATTTTGAAGAGACATTTCCTTGTAAGGAAAGACAAGGAAAAAAGTCTCTCAAAAGAACTATTGATACTGTCAAGGACAATGATCAGGTTGACCTAGAGTCAGACCAACGTTGAAATATTGAGGGAAATGAACCTAGACGTCGTCTAAGTCATTTGAACCCGATTTTATGACATACTTGTTAGAAAATGAGCCTCGAATCTATGAGAAAGCAATGTCTTCGCCGGAGGCACCTCTGTGGAAAGAGGCTATTAACAGTGAGATTGATTCAATCCTACAAAACCATACTTGGGAGTTGGTTGATCTTCCACCAGGTTGTAAGCCACTGGGCTACAAATGGATACTCAACAGGAAGATGAAATCAAATAGATCAATAGATAATTACAAGGCAAGACTTGTCATAAAAGATTATAGACAAAAGAAAGACCTTGATTACTTTGACTCATATTCACCAGTGACTCATATCACATCGATAAGAATGCATAACCCTAGCAGCTATATTTGGTCTTGAAATACATCAATTGGATGTAAAGACGACATTCTTGAATGGTGAATTGGATGAAGATATTTACATGGAACAACCAGAATGGATTAATGTTCCTGGACAAGAACAGAAGGTGTGCAAAATTGTAAAATCCTTGTATGGATTAAAACAAGCACCTAAACAATGGCATGAGAAATTTAACAAAATGATGTTGTCAAGTGGGTTCAAAACCAATGAGTGTGATAAGTGTGTGTACACTAAATCAACTCAAAAGGGATATGTCATTGTGTGTCTCTACGTAGACGATATGCTGATAATTGGTAATAATTATGAACTGATTCAGTCTACCAAGAAAGTGTTATCCGAAAAATTTGATATTAAAGATTTGAGAGTAGCTAACCTAACTCTTCATCTATCAAAGAACACTGGCTCAAGCATATCGCAATTAGAGTACTTGAGAATCATCAGAAGTCTGATGTATCTCACGAATTGTACACGACCTGATATCGCTCAAGCTATGAACATGCTTAGCAGATATACGAGCAATACAGGACATAACCACTGGAAAGCCATAGTAAGAGTTTTGAGGTATCTGAGAGACACTTCAAAATATGGGCTACATTACGAGACATATCCTATTGTTCTAGAGTGATACAACAAGGCTAACTGGATATCTGATACAGTGGATTCCAAATCTACTGGTGGATTTGTTTTCACACTTGGTAATACAACCGTGTCATGGAAATCCTTGAGGTAAACATGTATTGCCCGGTCTACTATGGAATCAGAGTTCATAGTGTTAGATAAAACAGCGGAAGAAGCGGAATGGCTTCGAAAGTTCCTAGAGGATATTCCTAGTTGGCCCAAACTGGTGTATGCTATAAGCATACATTGTGATAGCCTATCGGTTATTGGGAGAGCCCAAAATACAATGTATAATGGTAAGTCTCGACACATACGTCGGAGATATAATACCATATGTCAACTTCTCTCAAGCGGCATAATATCGATCGATTATGTTGAGTCGAAGGAAAACCTAGTGGATCCATTAACTAAAGGTTTTCCTCGAGAGCAAGTAGAGAATTCATCGAGGGGAATGAGCTTGAAGCCTATAATCTAAGCATTTTCACTGTGGAAACCCAACCTAGTTTACTAGAGATCCTAATATCTAGGTTCAAAAGGGATAACAGAAACTTTGTGCAATTCAAAACAAGCACTGAAGATTTTTGTACTCTTTCCCATTCCGATAATAACGCTGAGTGCTTTCTGTTATGGTTAGGATAAGCTAAGGCTTTTAATGATCACTATATTAGGAGATGAGTCCTAATGGGGGTAAAGACATATTACCTCTTCATAGTAGATCACCTATTTCAAGTAAGAAGTGAGGCCGCTTCCATGGGAAATTTTAAAGGTGGGTCACCTAAAGTACTTGATGAATCCAGGACCGCTGTTCAGGGCCAAAATAAACACAACTGTAGAATGGGAAATGGTCGAAGTAAAGCTGTGTGTTGGCAATTGTCTTGGTTTACACCAACGACAGAACAATTCAAGACTATGGGTCACTGGTTTGCCAAGTAAATCCGATTGTCATTCACTAGAAAAAGGTTCAAGGAGAAAGCTACCAATTTCGATGCACCTTTAGTTCACGGAAACTATCTCAAAGGGTCTGCATTAATATTTGAAAAATTGTGGGGGATTGATGGAAATTCTTCAAATCTTCAAAAATACTTGTTTGGATGGAGGAGGGACATGTCCTTTGGATGGTACCCCATGGGGACATGTCCTCCAAGAGTGTGTAAAATGATCCTATGCTCCAAGGGGTGCATAGAAGGGGTATAACCCTTTGGAGGGTTGCACCCCAACTCTAAGGTTATTGGACAGTTATGACCAATAGCATCACTATTTGTACAGATCATGGTGTTGTTGTACAAACTAACTATGTGACAAAGGAAATTGCTCTTCTATCATTTGTAATTAGATTACCAAGATGTATAAATGATAGAAGGTCCATATGATTAGTTCCGGATTGAGATGATATAAGACAGTATCAATCCACGAAGGTTTAATCATTAAATATCCCTAGTCGTAGTATTATCGAGATTGGACATCGATAATGCGGAATAGACTAGTATTACACTTGTGCGCGTTGTGGGAGCATAACGACATAGTTCTCATATATTTAGGTATAGGATACTCATGCAAGTGTAATAGGAGGTTGTGTTTACCGATGGTACGGAAACAGCTTCGCTCTGGATAGACCCATCAGAATTCCATTGGTAGTATGACTATGTGTCTATGGAAGTCCGAATCAGGGTAGGTGTATTTGGTCTTAACCTGAGACTTGCACCGCTAATACTTACGACAATCAATATACTTTGGTTTTGGTCGTCCAAGGCTTTAACCGATTTTGTGTACGCCTCTTATAGGTATATTGAGAATAGTAGTGTATTGGGTGTGATGTCGAGATGGAAGTATCACTCCAGTCATAGTGGAGATGATGATCACGTAGGATACGAAACTGGTTCTCTTATATGCTGCAGCTATCGGGATATTATGACTAGGTCATGTTTATCCGATTATATAGACTAGTTACCAGAAATCTGATATGTGCTTCATACGGGGCAGACATATTTCCATCCCCAGGCCTTGCATGTGACATCCGATGCTGGATCGAAATACGCAATACTATATATATTACGCCTGATATAGATCACATATTCCAGTAAGAATATTTCTGGAGAATTGGGTAGGCATGATGCTTTGCTAGAAGCCAACCATGTCTTGTAAATCGGTAAAAACATTGTACTAGGTACGTACGTGTTCGGATAGTCCGACGACCGGATTTGCTGTCAACATATCCGGGCATCTCTTGGGTCGCTTCCCGAAGATTCACCGATGACGTATGACTCGCACTTTATTAATTTGTGATTAATTAGAAGATAGAGAAAATTAATCTGGGATTAATTATGGAGATATTTTATCTAGGATAAAATATTAATTAACGAGAGAGAACGATTAATTTGGAATTAATCGATAAATTAATATATTCGATATATTAAACGAAATTGGATTTCGACACGGATTTAAAATTAGATTTTAATTCGGGCGAACGAGTTTATTTAGAATTAATTCGTTAGCGATGTGAATAGTGATTTTTCTAGGCATAATTATTTAATTACGTCGCAACGAAAAATTCGTTAATTTGGAATTAGCGAACCTGAGCCCGGGAGAGTTTGCGGGCGCACTTGCATTGCAAATTAATGTGCGGCCCATAAGTCACATCTAGCGTCAAATCACTAGTCAATCGATTGATGTGATGTCTATTCACTTTGAGTGATTTGACAACTTGTCATGAGTGATGTGAATAGTGATGGAGGTGGTTGTGGCTTAATTGCTTTGACTTTTTGAAAGCAAAAATTATGTATTAGATTTTTAGAAAATCAATTATAATTTTTTGGACAACCAACACATCTTCATCTCTCTCATTCTCTCATCTCTCTCTTACGGTCTTGGACCACATTTTTTCTTCTGTTTTTCTGCCACTGCCGATAACAAAGGAGAAGCAAGATGGTGATTTTGCGGCAAAATTACCAAGTGCTAGCACACATACGGGGTCTTGCGAAGGTGATAGGGAACTAATTTCGTGAGCTTGGAATACACATCACAAAGCTTGGAGCTTGATGGATCATCCATGGCCGAATTTGGAGGACACAAAACAGCCCACTACCGTGAGCTTCATGGAGGAGGAAAATAATTTTTTGTGTTCGTTGCATCGCACAACCGATCAATATAAGTATTCCGAAACTTCTTTGAGTATTCGCACATGTGTTTCATTGCTTGAATTGATCCTTGGGACCTAATAGAAACCCAACAACGGTATCTTGAGCCTAATTGAGCATGAAAATGATTTAGGGTTAAAATTGGGTAAATTCAATTTGAGCATGATTTGATGAAATTGTTTGATTGAGTATGCTTGAATGATGTTTAATTGAAGTTGGATTTGATCAATTTCATGGATCAAATTTTGCCCAAATTTTAGGCTTGGCCGAAAATGGAAGAACCCTATAAGTCATGGTATTTTTTGATTTTAATCATTGGATGAGTTGAAATCAATTGGGTAATGTTGATTTGAGATTTAATTGGATTGAATTTTGAATTGGACAAATAAATCCCAAAATGTCGAGACTATAAGCATGAAATGATTGATTTTTTGGTTCAAATGTGTTGGACATATGTTGATGATAAATAGCATAATTAATTGTACAAATTTATTTTTTGGAAATGTTAATTTGGGTAATTAATTATGGCTATACACTTAGGTTAATTAAGTTATGAAATTTGGAATTTTGTAGTTTAATTGATTGGGCCTATTTTCGAAATTGGGCTTGATAAGTTGTAATTGGGTTTAATGGGCTTGGTTCTACCAAGATTGGTTTAGGCTAAATTGGTTGGATCCAATTGGGCCCAAAACTATTACCATAAAGTCCAATTATGACTTAATGGACCTTTAATTTTAATTTGGCCTAAATTGGATTCTTAGCAAATAAGGGTGATTCCTTAAATGGGCTTTGGTATTTGGGCTTGACTCATATTGACCAAAAGTCCATTCCTTAGAAATTAATTGAAAGCCCATTGGACTTTAAATTAAATTGACATTGGATGTTAATCGGGCTTTGAGACCCGTAACGATTAGATTTGGAATCTAAGTCGTAAATGTATATTAAAAGTGTAATTATTTAATTTGGAATTAAATAAATTTTTTAGTATTAAATACAAATTAAATTGGATTTAATGTTGTAGTTTAATTTACTTCAAGAAGTCGTACTTTGAGTACTTATTCGCAAAACGAGTTTGACTCGCGCAAAATCAAATCGTTGTTTGAATATTGGATGGACATTAATATTCAGATTAATTAATTGGATTAAATTGATTGATAACATGCTTGTGTGAATACATGGTTGCAATGTATGAATAATGCATATCGGATGGATGTTAGATGGGTGGGACAATTTTGGAAATTGTTGTAATAAATTTAGAATTTATTAAATTGGACCTGTGTGTCCAGCCTATTACCTCCTTACTCTTTGTATTTCTCTTCTCACATATTCCCCTCAATGTAAATGAGGTTTCTTTAGAAGTGTTATGTAATCAGGTAGAAGTAATACTTGTGCTAGCGGGATAGAAGAAAGGGAGAGATTTGTTCTAGGAACAATGTTTAAATATCCATCCGCATATCATTATTATATTTATTTATATGCGCCTTATTATGTGTTTAGAATGCATGTTTAAGGGTGTATGATGATGAGACCTTAACAAAGATAATTAATTGGTTGCCAATTACACGCAAAAACCCTCAAATAATATTAAGCATTTTTCCTTCCATTAAGTGATTCTTACTCAAGATCCAAGACTGGCATTGGTTTGTTGGCCAAAGTCAAGACCTTTTTCCGTCGAGGATGTGTTTGAATCATGAAGGCTTTGTTCCATATTGGTGTCTTGTCCAAGTTGTGATTTGTTGGCCAAAGTCAAGATCACTTCTTGTCCATCGACATTGATTACGAAGCTTTCCATGGTCAATGGGTTCCACTTAACTGGGATCACTAAGTTTGTTGTGCCAAAGCCAAGGCTTAGTTGATTCAGAGGAAAAGGGTTAGGAAATATATTGGATAGATTGGCATATATAAGATATATGTTTCGGACTTGGATGTCCACCAACTAGATCTAGGAATTGGATGGGATCCAATTGATCTTAGAGATCTACCTAGTTAATTATCAAATATTTGTTGGCCAAAGTCAAGATTGTGTGTTATTTAACGGGATCCTATCCCACTAGGAAACAAGGTTTCCCGAGTACTCAACAGAGGGTTAGAGGCTCGCCGAAAAATAGTGGGAGGCAAGTATTAGATTTGCAATATTTGTTTAGTTACTTGCCATACGCGCTCATTCAAATATTTCGTCAAATAAATTAATATATTAGTTGGACTAATAATTAATCGTTGTTTTAAATAAACAGTTGGACTGTATTCAAACTATTTCAATGAATAGTTGATTTTATAATTGGATTATAGTAATCAATGTAATTGAATTTAATCAATTAAATTATAGTTGATTATATAGTTGGACTATAGTAATCATTATAATAAATAGTACCTAAAATCGTTGATTAAATAGTTGGACTATTAGAATCAAGTTAATTGAAAGATTAGTGTTTAAAACATAATCCTGGGTGAAAATGTATTTAAACGACTTTACTTTTCAAATTGGGAATAAAACTTCAGGATAGTCCTGAAAAACCGAGAAGTTACTTTATTTGATATAGTGATATCTCGAGCCTAAGCCCGGAGTTAAGCAAATAGTGGAACATGATATTTGGAATATGCATTTGATGATAACTTTAGTGCTTAATCCGTTATGCTTGCCAAAAAGACTCCTTACTTTCTTAATCAGAACTAAGGATTAGATCATTATAGTATGATAATTGAAATTAAAGGATCTTCATAGATCTATTCTTAGATCTTAGAAGTACTAAATTGCAATAGAAAACTCTTGGAGAGTTAATGGCTATACTCAAGGAGATAAAGCCAAAGTTTGCAATAAGGCAAGAAGCGCAATGCGCATCTTACTTCGACATTCTAGAAGGCCAAAGCTTGGCCAAAGGCTTCTGGAGTGTGGAAAAGTGGCAAAGGCAAAATCATTATAATCTTCTAGGAAAATAAAGGACATATTCCAAAATGTCTGCCTAAATTGTGGAAAACGGGGACACAGAAGCGTGACTGCCGTATGGACAAGGCAGACATGAAGGAATTGAAGACGGGCAAGGCTCTGACTTCAAATATATTTGTCATAAACATGTTCACTACTAGTATTAAAATTGGATTTTAGATACTGGATGTGGTATATAAATATGTACTGGTGTACAGAATCTGCTAATAAGCAGGATTCTGACTTCAGTGGAGATTAATCTGCGAATCGGAAACGGGACGAAAGTCACTGTTTTAACCGTAGAAACCTAAGTTTAGGAACTACCCTTCGGGTGTGAACTTAAATTAGGAAACTGTTACAATGTGACTAGTTTGACTAGATACATTATCTCTATATCAGGGTATAATCCGTTGCAGATATACCTTTATATTCTAGAACACTGAAGTGTTTTAATTTATAAAGATGATACTGAGATAAACACATTAGATATGAATAACAGTATTTATATTTTGAATATAAATAAATCTCAAACGTATGACATGACAAACAAATAGCTCAAACTGATTTAATCAGTTGAAACTTAATTGTGGCATTGTTGTCTGGGACACAATTAAACAAGACTCGTATATCCACACTTTCGAAGAGTGGGTACTAGGACGGATTTGATTCTATTCAAATAAAGTCTAGTTTATTGGGCAAAGTGCCTGAAATATTTTTTACTTGGTAAAAGTGTAAGTGCCACCGATCTGTTAGCCATTGGTCATAGTGACGTAAGTGGGCCCATGTCAAGCTAGGCTAGATGTGGAAATGAATGTTTCGTGACCTTTACGGATGTGGCATCGCGTTATGTTTATGTGTTTCTTTTGAAACACAGATCGGAAACTTTTGATGAAATCAAAGAGTTTCGACACGAAGTAGACAAACAGATCGGCTAAAGTATTAAACCGTCACGGTTAGACTATGATGAAAATACTTAAGCAATAAGTTTCTTAAATACTTGAAAGAGTATAGTATTCTTTCAATGAGGAATCCTCCCGGAACACGTCAATTTGACGGTGTGTCCGAACAGAGAGACCGAATTCTGTTGGACAGATAAGGTTAATCATGAGTCACTTTGAGCTACCATTTCCTTCAAAGGATAAGCTTTAAAACAGTGCAAAACTTATTTTGAATAAGGTTCCATAAAATCTGTTAGACAGACATCATATTAAATATGAACAGGAAAGAAACTAGGTTTTCTCATTCCTGAAGATTTGGGAATGCTGGGCATATGTTTGGATGATACCAAACTAGAACCCAAATCGGATTAGTGCCAAGTTGTGGGTTATCCTATGGAAACCAAGGTATAATACTTATACAACTCACATGAGAACAATTTAATTGTTGGTCGCCATGCGGTTTTCCTAAGAGGAATACCAATATGTAGTGGTAAGTGGGAGGAAAGTAAAACTCGATGAAAATCAGAGTAATACTATTCCAGGCACTGATTCCTTAATGGAACACAAATAGTTCATCAAGGATGAAACTATACCAGTAATCTTCGAATACACAAGAACCGCGTAGATCAGAGAGTGTCAGAAAACAACCCGGGGTATGGGTTTCTGATCTCACCTCGTAAAGTTGTCAATCTTATTGAGGAATACCAACTGACTATGTATGAGGAAGTGATACAAGGTATCGACTCCCTATTATGGCAAAGTGCCATGAAATTCGAAATGGATTTCATATATACCAACTAAGTTTGGATACTAGTTGTTGTACCGAAAGGCATTGTGCCTATTGGTACTATATTAGTCTTCAAGGAAGACAAACATAGATGGCAATATACCAACGTACAAAGCTAGGCTTGTAGCGAAAAGGTATAGTTATCAACATTGTGTCGATTACGACGAAACCTTTTACCTGTTGCCATTAATAAATCCATTTGGATAATGCTTGCTGATGCTGCATGTTTCATTCGTGAAATATGGCAGCTGAATGCCAAAACGCTTTCTTTAATGGAAACCTTTTGGCGGATGTTTACAACATTCTGACAGTTTTTTCGTACTATAACTAGCAAACAAGGTTTGCAAGGTTATTTGATCCATGGATGGATTGAAGCAAGCAGTGGGTTCTTGGAACTATCGTTTTGATGTAATCATAATGGTATATGATTTAATTCAAAACGAAATGATTCTTGTGTACATAAGGAGGTTAGTGGGAGCGCACTGACAGTGAATGTCCTAAATAATGATAATATATCATTTCTTGGAAATGATATTCCCATAATACAATCGGTGAAAGCTCGGCTTTCATGAAAATTCTCTGTAGAATTCTTGGGAGAAACATCATTTATTCTAGGAGTAAAAATCTACTGGGATAGATTTAAAGTTGTTAATAATCTCCAAGAAATCGTACATTGAAAAATGTACGCGACCTGGTGTCTCATATGCTTTGAGCATATGGAGTCACAATCAGGCCAATCCAAGTGATAGTCACTGGATTGATGTTAAGAACATCCTTGAGTATCTTAGACGAACTAACGATGCTGTCTTAAACTATGGAGAAAGAGAACTTGAAGTGATTGGGATCACTGCTACAAGTTTCCTAACCGATAAAAACGACTATAAGTCGTAACAACGGTACTATAAAGTTTGAATAACGGAACAGTGAGCTGGAAATCTTCCAAGCAAGATACTGTTACCGAATAAACAACAAAAGTGGATTATTTCTGCAGCTGAGGCAGCAATAGAAGCCTTCTGGATTAATAATAATCCTAATCAGATTAGGAATAGTTCTGTTAGCACCTGAGCTAGGCTACAGCGCAGGCTAAAGAATTAATGGTCTCATCAACAATCCAGATATATAATTCAATTATTTATCTGATTTGTTCGGATCATACATCATGGCGATGTGATGATCGAATCAATCGCATCAGATGATAGTCATGCAAATCCATTGACGAAAGCACTTTCTCAGCAGAAATTTGAGCATATCGTACATAGTTCGGATGTAGGACACTTGAGTGATTGGCTATGTGCCAAGTGGGAGGTTGTTGGACAGTTATGACCTATAACATCACTATTTGTACAGATTATGGTGTTGTACAAACTAACTATGTGACAAAGGAAATTGTTCTTCTATCATTTGTAATTAGATTACCAAGATGTATAAATGATAGAAGGTCCATATGATTAGTTCCAGATTGAGATGATATGAGACAGTATCAATCCACTAAGGTTTAATCATTAAATATCCCTAGTCATAGTATTATCAAGATTGGACATCGATAATGTGGAATAGACTAATATTACACTTGTGTGCGTTGTGAGAGCATAACGACATAGTTCTTATATATTTGGGTATAGGATACTAATGCAAGTGTAATAGGAGGTTGTGTTTATCGATGGTACGGAAATAGCTTCGCTCTGGATAGACCCCTCGGAATTCCATTGGTTGTATCACTATGTGTCTATGGAAGTCCGAATCAGGGTAGGTGTATTTGGTCTTAACCTGAGACTTGCACCGCTAATACTTGCGACAATCAATATACTTTGGTTTTGATCATCCAAGGCTTTAACCGGTTCTGTGTACGCCTCTTCTGGGTATTTTGAGAATCGTAGTATATTGGGTGTGATGTCGAGATAGAAGTGTCACTCCAGTCATAGTGGAGATGATGATCACGTAGGATACGAAACTGGTTCTCTTATATGCTACAGCTATCGGGATATTATGACTAGGTCATGTTTATCCGATTATAGAGACTAGTTACCAGAAACCCGATATGTGCTTCGTACGGGGCAGACACATTTCCAGCCCCAGGCCTTGCATGTGACATCCGATGCTGGATCGAAATACGTAATACTACGTATAGTATGCCAGATATAGATCACATATTCCAGTAAGAATATTTCTGGAGAATTGGGTAGGCATGATGCTTTGCTAGAAGCCAACCATGTCTTGTAAATCGGTAAAAATGTTGTACTAGGTACGTACGTGTTCGGATAGTCCGACGACCGGATTTACTGCCAACATATCCGGGGATCTCATGGGTCGCTTCCCGAAGATTCACCGATGACGTATGACTTGCACTTTATTAATATGGGATTAATTACAGAGATATTTTATCTGGGATAAAATATTAATTAAAAAGAGAGAATGATTAACTTGGAATTAATCGATAAATTAATATATTCGATATGTTAAACGAAATTGGATTTCGACGCGGATTTAAAATTAGATTTTAATTCGGGCGAACGAGTTAATTTAGAATTAATTCGTTAGCGACATGAATAGTGATTTTGCTAGGCATAATTATTTAATTACGTCGCAACAGAAAATTCGTTAATTTGGAATTAGCGAACCCGAGCCCGGGAGTGTTTACGGGCGTACTCGCATTGTGAATTAAAGTGCGGCCCACAAGTCACATCTAGCGTCAAATCACTAGTCAATCGATTGATGTGATGTCAAGTCACTTTGAGTGATTTGACAACTTGTCATTAGTGATGTGAATAGTGATGGAGGTGGTTATGGCTTAATTGCTTTGACTTTTTGAAATCAAAAATTATGTATTAGATTTTTAGAAAATCAATTACAATTTTTTGGACAACCAACACATCTTCATCTCTCTCATTCTCTCCTCTCTCTCTCAAGGTCTTGGACCATATTTCTTCTTCTATTTTTCTTCCACTACCGAGAACAAAGGAGAAGCAAGATGGTGATTTTGCGGCAAAATTACCAAGTGCTAGCACACATACGGGGTCTTCCGAAGGTGATAGGGAACTAATTTTGTGAGATTGGAATACACATCACAAAGCTTGGAGCTTGATGGATCATCCATGGCCGAATTTGGAGGACACAAAACAGCCCACTGCCGTGAGCATCATGGAGGAGGAAAATAATTTTTTGTGTTCGTCGCATCACACAACCGATCAATGTAAGTATTCCGCAAATTCTTTGAGTATTCGCACATGTGTTTCATTGCTTGAATTAATCCTTGGGACCTAATAGAAACCCAACAAAGGGTGGCTTTGAGGCACCCTTCCATGCTTATAAAAGGAAGCTTTATGTTCCTTTTTACACACAAGGAATAAATCTGAATTTCATCCAAAACTGAGAGTCACATATCTGTTTTCTTGAGTATGAGGGAATTCCACCATATTCCAAGTTCAAGATCTTGTTAAGGCGTGCCCCTTGAACAAGAGGAATCCGGGTTATCCTGGGAGAATATTAGCCACAAATCCATATATCACCGAGACAGGGCTGATAAGTTCTTAAGGACAGAGATTTATCTCGACTCGGACTGCATTTCATTAAGTGTTCATCTGGTTTTTCATACTCTCAAAGTTTTAGGTTTTATGCATGTTATACTAGATCTACTTTCATTTTTCTGGTTTTGATTTGTTTTTTGCATGTTAATTTTCTGTTTAATGACACTATATGTATAACAGATGCCAGGGTCACAATTGCATTGATGCACGTCAATGGATGCTAAGGTATGGTGGATGGAAAAATATGTAGAGATCCGAGAAGGTAGATATGCCATCAATAGTTGAGATGACCTAAAATGAGAATTGAAAAATCAGTTCCTCCATGTAAATGTGGCTTACATTGCTCGGTGGAAACTGTGCGAGCTAAAGTATACCGGAATAGTTCAGGAATATGTGAAGAAATTATCGGGATTGATGCAAGATATATGAGACATGGCCAAAGAAGACAAACTATTTTATTTATTTGAGGGCTTGATGCTTTGGGCTAGGGCTGAACTTCGAAGATAAAGGGTGCTAGACCTATTACCCACAAAAGCATCGGTCCAATGCTTGACGGATTACTCCATTGAATGACAACAAGCAAAGAGGCCTTTACTACTCCAGGTGGGAGTAACAATGAGAATAAAAGGGCTAGAAATTAGAGCAATGATAAAAGTAGCAGAACAAATGGGGAACAAATAGAGTGGAATCAAGTTCCTTAAGCTCCATATGGCCTATGGCTCAGAGTGGACCTCCAAGTGGAAAGAAAATTGGATTTATGATGAGTCACATAGAGCTGCAGAGTACCTAAGAGGACAAGATTTTATGCAATCGAAGAAGAAAAACCGGAACGGTCCTAAGAGTGAGAAACTTTCTATCTAGCGGTATTTAGAATGCTTAACACCATGAACAAGCAACTCGAAGCTAAGAATACTTCTATGAAGGGCCATATGTTCGAGGATATGCTGATCAACGTGATTGATGCTAATAGTGTTATAGTTTGTAGGAGTTTTCGCACGAACTTTTCGTGTGAAAGTCCCTCGTGTAGGGAAAATTATGTTTTGGCTCCGGGGTTCATCTTGAAAAATATTTTCCTCTCTTTGAGACTCTGATCGAATTAGATCTCTTGATGGATAGCCCTTGGACTTTTCGTAAATTGCAAATTTCAGCCCTTGGAGTTTGGCCAAATTGCAGATCTGGAAAATTTTGCAGGTCTGTGTTCCTTACCCATTTCAGATGCCTTCTGAGTGTCGGAATTGACTCCATATAGAAATTACGTTTTATGCATAGGTAGATGATGAGTCTCATACAAAGACACCAATGAAAATTGGGAAATTGCAAGTTGAGTTTCAAGAAAGAAAGGAACTTCAGGGAATATAACCAACAGCCAACTGAAGATCACTTATGTTAGGTTTTTCTTCTCTCAAATAAGAATATCCGGCCAGATACACCTGAAAATCTTAAATTCACCGGGATAAATCATAGCTATCATTGAATGTTCAGATTGTCAGTTTCCAAAGACATGGAATCTGATTATGGCCGCCCAAATATAGAATTCAAATGACACATTCGGCCGGACATGTATTAAGTGGTCAACGCATGTGTAAATTTCCAAAAGCTGAAGTTACGAACTGATTAATGGCAGGCTGAACATACAATTCAAATTATACATCTGGCCAAACATAGATCGGACGTTACGCTCTACAGTAAATCCAGTAATGCCAAACAAAAAGGAAAGAAGAAAGGGATTCTGCTCCCCCTTCCTTTTCAGCCCAAACCCTAAGATTATAAAAGAGGCTTCCCCCATTTACAAAAGAGACTACAATTTATAATCCAAAACCAATCCTAAGAACCCATGCTGAAATTTTGATATTTGAAACCCTAAAGATGGAGAAATAAACACCAATCCTTGGAGTTCCCAGCTCATTTGGTATGAATCTAGCGACAACCAAGCATTTAGAGGCATTTTCTAGAGCCAGACGACACACAATGGTACGACCTGAAGGCACACTCCTTTAGATTTTGCTTTCTTACACAATATTTATGGTCAGAGCTGATACACATCAGGATGAACTTGCACATCATGTCCGTCACATAATTAGAACATCCGACCATGCTTTTCAGAAGTCAGGCCGGGGGAGATATGCATTTTATATCCTGTTATCTGTCTACATTAGCACCTCTTTATTACTAATGCACTAATACTGTCCTTTCATGCTTGTTTAGTTATGTTAGCGTTGTTTAATCATATTATTACCTCTTCGTTCATTTTATTGCATGATAATTGTTTACTGTTCTTTTATATTCCTGGGTGTTTGTCGTTACATTATGCATGCTTCCACATGTCTACTTATTCAAATATGTGAAAAATATCTGGCATGATCTATCTTAGATCCAACCGAATATTCTTAAGACACACATATATCCAGCCGTAGGATTCCCTTAGTTTATAGGATGAAAACCCGGATATAAATTCCATAACCGATTCCGAATGGACGGTAATATGATTTGTAACCGGGACAAAATTTCATATACCCTAGGGAGGACGACTGTTTCAGTACAATTCTATCATTTTAAAAATGCATGTTCATTGTCTTTCGTTGCTTATTGTCATGCTTCATTTAATCATTCTATTGTTATCACGTTACTGTTCTTACCAAAGTTGTTGTCTGTGAATGAATATTTATTTTAGTAAACATTATGTGTTGTTCATTATTCTGTGTTTCTGATTTATGCATCAAGTCCGGCTAAATTTCATGCAAATCTGATCGGACGTAAAATTTTTAAGTGATATCTAGTCGACTATGGCCATGATTTGGCCAGGCCTCTCTAAGGCTAGGTCCACAGAATGCATTCATTAATTGGTTTAATTGTTGTAATAGTTTACGTACTTATATTTAGTTACTTTTCTATTATGCATGTTTACACCATGTATGCTATATAAAACTGTTCGTGCATGTGACTATATTTTCAAGACATGATGATACCTCCTTTGAACCTATGTATTATATTGGCATCGGTAAGTGAGCATTCCAAACCCATACAGGTTTAAGGTTGGGACTTACGAGGGGTGTAGTGCGACCTTAAATTATTCTCAGTATTTCATACTGGGTGGTAACTCCTTTATCCTCCTGTTAGTCCCCCTATGGGCTATTCGTAATCTATACTGGCTGCGAGCCCAATAGTGTCATGGTCGCCGACGTCATTGGCATAGCGGTAAATCCCATTTCGCTCATACATATGGCGACTTCACTGGGGATAAAGAATCGGCCCCGAAAAATACCTTTTAGTATTTATGGAAAGATATAGGTTAACCGAGTTTTCATCTTTTGCTTATCCTTTTAACCCTGATGGCATTGCATATCGAGAAATTACTTTCACTCAATACGGTAGATTGGTATGTAATGATAATCATCACTTATTGGCACGTATCCTTGGATATTGGTGCATTCATTTGGTCGATTGAATCCTTGGGCGGGGACACCTAGTTATGGACAAGCCATATTTTTCGGTATAAAAAAAGGTACATTTGTTGCTCGTTCGAACCCTTGGGTAGGGATACCTAGTTGCAAACAAGCCTTCGCTGATGAGAACCTAAGCCTGAACTTTAGGAAAACCTATATATAAGCTCGCATTTATTGTTATTAGGAAAAACCTCGTTAATGCTTGTGCTTGGGCCTTATTGTAGCAGTGAAGCGTGATTTACCACTATGCCTATGACGTCGACGACCACTACACTGTTGAGCTTGCAGCTCGTAGAGAGTAAGGATTAGTCCGCGGGGAACTTACCTGAGAATATAGAAGTGGCCACCCAGTACGAGACACTAGGAATGATTTAAGGCCGCACTACACCCCTCACAAGGTTTGGAATGGTCACTCACTGATGCTAGTATAATATCCACGCTTAAAAGAGGATCCACAAGTCTTTGTAATGTAATCACACACAAACAGTTTATATAATACATAATAGTTATAACACTATGAAAATGATAATAAAAATAAAATAATGCACCGAATAAACTCAGTCGAGTATATAAGGGAATCGGCTAGATATATATACTATATCTTTATGTACGATCAGACTTACATGGAGTCTAACCGGATTTGTTGCTTGATCAAAAGGATCATAGATATGAGGTCATGTCCACATACATTCGAAAATAGTTATAACGACATCAAAAATAGAGGAATTAATAGCGAAATGCAATAACAATAGATAGACATATAATCATGAGGACATGTTTTGTCGGCCTGGTCTTGTAGAGACTGGCCTTATGTTTATATAACAGACCAGAATTACTTTATATCCAGTCGGACTTAAAGTAAGTCAGGTCAGACGTACTACGTATCCAATGACGCCGATTTTATGATATAACACAGATTCAATTAGTAAATTACCATATCATTATGATTAATTAATAGGACACATAAAATGCTAATAATAATAAAAAGGAATAAGAGACGCGATAAAAATAAAAGAAACAACACAACAATAATGAAACCAATATCAAAATCATGCACGTCGTTTTCATGTGGTACGTGGAGTTATTTCACAGTGAAAACTATACTACCGTCCATTCGATATCGGCTACGGAAGCTCAGTCCGAGTTTTCATCATATATACCATAAAAAAAACAAATGGATGAACGTAGCTAGAACATTGGTCGGATTTACTATGTAACAAATGCACGCCCAGCAAGACACATTGGATGTTCGGTAGATAAACGGTGTCACTTCAGTGAACTATAAAATGTAAAATTACAGGTTTATGGCCTTCAAGTCTTACTTTTAAGCTTGATTCAGCTCCAAGAACACTTATGAAAACCTGATTTAGCAGCTAGATCTTGCTGGAAACTGGGGATTTGGGGTTACTATTTTGAGTATTCAATGTTCATGTCTAAAGGCTGAAAGCCGACCAAAGTCCTCCAAGCCGTGTGCTATGTCTTTCTTTTTATAGTGTTTATGGGATTAATTATGAGAGAGAAAATTAATATGGGATTAATATCAAGAGAGAGAATTAATCTGGGATTAATTACAGCAAGAATTATTCTGGGATTAATTATCAGAGAAAGAATTAATCTCGGATTAATTACGTCGAGAATTTATCTGGGATTAAATTCGTCGAGAGGAGAGAACGCGATTAATTTTGAATTAATCGGTAAAATAAATTTAATAGGTAAATTAGATTTTACTATTTAATTTATTTAATTGGGCTAAAATAATATATTAGATATATTAAATGAAATTGGATTTCAACGCGGAATTAAATTGGATTTTAATTCTAGCGAACGAATTAATTTGGAATTAATTCGTAAGCGACTTTAATAATAATTTTGCGAGGCATAATTATTTAATTACGTCGCGACGGAAAATTCGTTTAATCGGATTAAACGAACCCGAGCCCAAAATGTGTTGTGTAAGCCAACCAAATTTTGAATTAAATGGGTGTGACCCATGACTTACATCAATTGTCAACAATTGATGAAAGTGGTTGGAAATAAAGTAAAATGGATTTGATACACCTACCAAATTCAAATACATAACACAATTAATTAAGGAATTTATTAATTTCTCTCTCCTTGGCCGAATGAGAGACAAAAAGCAGAGAGGCCACTGACTTTGGCCGAATGAAAAATGTAAGTGGCCATTAAATTCTTTTGAATTAAAAGAAAGCAATAGCTTATTGTCTTTTTAGAAAAGAAAACCCTCTGACTTTCTTTTTTTATATATATGCCATGTGGCCACTGCTCTATGTTTTTTTTAGAAGACAAGGCCGAAAGAATTGGCTTCTGTCTTTCTTCTCTGATTGCTTTTCTTCTTTGAAGATTTAGCCAAAAGACAAATTGCTTTCTCCTTTTAGAAAGGCCGAATGCCCTCCATTTTGTAGATTGGCCGAAAGGCCTTTGATCAATATGGCCGATTGGCCTTGGCTAATCAAAAGGGGTGATTTTTTTCCTCTCTCTCGGGTAAATTTGTTTCTCCTTGGGAGATAAAATTTATTCCATTTGTTCTTTCTAGCATATAAGGGAGTCAAAAGATGGTGATAGGGATACTCACCCATGAGCTTGGAAGCTTCAACATTCATGAAAAATTTTGAACTCAAGCCGATCAATGCAAGTCCTCCACAACTTATTTTTTATTTTATTCACACACGAATCACGCTTAGAGATCCCGTGGCATATCTAGGACACTAACAATACAATTACCCTGATTCGGATTCCCATAGAAGCATAGTCATACTACCAATGAGATTTTGAGGGGTCTATCCAGAGAGAAGATGTTTCCGTACCATCGGTAAACAAAACCTTCTATTACACTTGCATGAGTATCCAATACCCAAATATATAAGAACTATGCCATTACGCTTCCATAACACGCACAAGTGTAATACTAGCCTATTCCACATTATCGATGTCCAATCTCGATAATACTACGACTATGGATATTTAATGATTAAACCTTACGTGGATTAATACTGTCTCATATCTTATTAATATGGTACTAATCATATGGACTTTTATCATTTATATATCCTGGTAATCCAGTTACAAATGATAAAAGAGCAATTTCCTTTGTCACATAGTTTATTTGTACAACAACACCATGTTCTGTACAAATAATGATGCTATGGGTCATAATTGTCCAACAAAAAGTGGGCGCTCAAGCCTCTCAGTAACTGTGAGAGTTGAGAATAAAATGGGCACCCAGGCTCCTCTTGGCTTGTGAGAGTTCAAAGCGTTAGAGTTGGTACTTGGAGCGTCAATCCGAATAATATATTATAGATTATATTTTATTATTTACTAATAAAATAACTATATTTTAATTTCAAACCTTATTAACGGTAATGTCATTATGGATATTAGATTGCTATATAAATATGCGAAGAATGACATCGACCTTAGAATAGATATGTAGTAATACTGAACATTGGGCAGTCCGAAATTGGGACAATATTACTATTATAAACTATTCTTTAAATAAATATTCCTAGTCATTGGTTTTAGAATACGGTCGAATTCCTATAACCTAGAAGACTAGCACATGTCGTATATTGAAATTGGAGTTCCAATAGTTTAACCCAATGTACCATGAGTAAGAGAAGCTCGTATAGACATATGGGAATTCGTTGGAGTGAATACTGATTGACTCACAGTTGATTTCTAATAGTTGGAAGTACACACCACTGTCAATAGGAAGCTCCTCAAGTCGAGTACCTTATGTGATCCTTTCACTATAGGATAACATTGATTTTGTGTGTGATCCTCCACACTTTGATGCCATATATATCAGAGACCTTTCATGGTCTGACCGCTAGATGTTAATTGGGTGTGGACATATGCACTCATTAATAAAGTGCGTATCAAAATAGGATCCGTCAGCCCATATGTGTACCATAAGGGGTTTAGGTATCCATGTAAGTAAGTCACGATTCTTAATACTTTGGCCAAAGCCGATCACCTAGGGTGGATTGCATATATCAGAAATATTATTCGGATTAGTTATAAAGAATCCTGGACATGTCGAAATGAGATGTACACCTCGGAAACTTGACAATGTAATCTATATTTCCTAAGCACAACTCGGATAGCTTACGACAGAGGGATTGTTAAACATATGTGATGACCTAAATTTAGAAGTTCTCTAAAATATTTAAACAAGGAGAATGAGATTGGATCTTGGAATCAAGCTTACTATGTAAGTTTGATCTTCTCTAAAACTATGTTTTCATTTGTGAGTTGTTTTCATTAATGAAGTATATACGGATGTATTATGTATAAGATATATAATGACATAACTTGATGTTGAAATTAAGCTTATGAATTGTATATGGATGCTTTGGAAGCATAAACACAAAATGCTTGTGATTGGGTCAAAATTTTAATGTTGGACATGGAATAATAAATTAGAGTTTGAAACTTTAGATGATAGCTTGGAGGTATGGCTACCATTCTAGAATCAGTTGACCACCTTTGAGTGACCTAAAATTGTTCATGAGTCACTTTATTGTGGGATTTAATTTTGGTTTATGTTTTGATTCAAAGAAATACATATATGTATTTAGAATACATGTATGTTTGTTTTATAACATGTGTTGATGTTGGTTTTGATGTTAAAATTGGTTTTTAGGTGTATTGAAGTAATTGGAGAAAATAACAAGGGTTTAGAAATGGATTGAAGGCAAAAATACTCTCTGCCAATATTTTACATAGTGCAGCATCGCGACTCTGATCTCTAGCGTCGTAACACTCAAATCTCAGAGCTTCGGGCATCGTTACATTTACCCTTACGAGTAGCGACTCTGAGCATTCACATATCGGGTGTTACGACTTCGAAGTACGAGCATCTGTCCATGAGTGCTGAAACTTCATTTTCTATGTTCTGTAGTTTTCACACTCCGATTTGGTCTATGTTTTTAATTTAAAAATACACCGATCTTTGATATCAATGTGTTAGACCGACTTTCACAGCACAGGTTACAGATTCGATCCTATGGGTCCCACATCCGGCTCAATGGAATGGTATTAAAGCATGTCTTAACCACACAATACATGTTGCATATTTTACATGTATTTGAATATATGCCTTTATAATTTTAATTTAATTATGCATAAGTCATACTGAATATACATTGCATGTTTTAAATTAAAATTATTTTTTTTAACCTAAGCATGTTTATGACTTGATTGTCATAAATCTCTCGTTAGGTAATTACTTTAATTTAAGTAATAGTATTAATAATGTTGGAGCATTATAGGTTGGTTCGTCTTGTTAATATTGAGATGAATAAGTTCTTATTATTTAGCTAAACTGTCACCATTGTTAGGGTGTACTTACAAAGCTCATTAGTGCACATTGACAAGTATACACCTAGAACACGTATTAATCCAATACCATCCTTATTGTGAGGATAAGAAACGGTTTAGGACTAAATTTAGAAGTCACTTGAATATTATTGACCTTTGAAGTCTACCTAATGAGTTTTTGAAGGCCAACACCATCATTATTGTCAGGCTGAAGTAAATATCATGGGATCCACTTCCCGCTATGAAATTTTGATAGTCAAATTTCTATTTTTCCATTAAGGAAAATTAAAGAATTATGTAAAGTAGTGAGAATGCACTAATAGATTTAAAAACCATAATCGTATTAGTTTTTTTAATATTGAAAGAAAATATTCTGCTAGTGTTTAATTGTTGTCTTGTAGATGGCTACCGCAAATCAATTAGCATGACTTTTGGATTCCAATAAACTGAAAGGAGCCGAAAACTATGTTGAATGAGCAATGAACGTCTGCCTTGTCTTGGAGTTAGAAAAGTTCAGCTATATGACGCTCAATCCATTGCCTATTGAAATCGATCTTGATTCCACTCCTGAAGTGTGTGAGATTTTTGAAAAATAGAAGGATGATAACCTAAGGGTGAAATCCTATATTTTAGGATTGACGGTTCCATATTTACTATGATAGTACATAGAGGTACCCGATGGTTAGAACACTCAAGGACTGCTTCGAAGCAAATCAATAAGTAGAAATATATCGGAGATCTAAGGAATTGTTCCATGCCATGGTCAATGATGGAGGAGCGGTTATCATTCATGTTTTAAACATGATTGACTAGATCCGATATTTAGAACGATAGGGCATAATGATTGATGAATATCTAGGCCGAAATTTAATTCTATCTTATTTGGATGGTACTTGCGATGGCTTTGTGTTAAATTTTCATATGCATTCGATCCAAGCCAGTTATGAAGAACTTCATAACATATTACGGCATGTGGAATAAGTTTTTAAGAAAGGCAATCCCACTTTGTACCTCCATGGTGGAGCAAGTTCTTCAAAGACTTCAAGAAAGTCGAGGGAAATCAAAATCAAAAAGAAGAATATATAAAAAAGAGTCTCCAAGAAGTAAAAATATGTAAGACCGCATGTATCTCGTGATGCATGTCTACACTGCAAGACGTCTGGACACTGGAATATAGATTATGCAGAGCTAAAAGGAAAGGTACGTCCCTCAGGTACGCTTTGAATTTTTCCTATTATTGACATCTCATTAGCCTTGGATGTAAATAGTGGATAGGTCTTAGACATTGGCAATCCCACTAGTATTTGCCATACAGGTCATAAGGGTTAAAAGAAGTCTGAACAAAAGGGAGATCCAGCTCAGAGTTGGGAATGGTGAGACATGTTTATATGATAAAGAGGGATATAAAATAAAAATTAAAGATGGTGCTTTATGTTTATATGATAAAGATAAACTATTTTATATGTTAATATTCTTTATCTAACAGTCACTATGTTTTGGAAACATATCGAGATATCACATGGGAAAGGGAAGGGTATATTTTATTTTGGAAATTATAACCCCGGGTATAAAAAGAAAATATGATTTTATTTTTGCCTTATCCTCTCATTCTAACCCTAGCCACCAATTCTTCTTCCAAAACTCTCTCAAGTGTTGAGAGAAACAAAAACAAAAATAAGAAGAAAATAAAAGAAAAAAACTTGTGTGACTTAGAATCTCTAAAGAGTTTAGGTATTCGTATTATGAGTGTAGCCCATAATATATTCTGTTGGTAATGAGATATAGCTCTAAAAACTTTTTGGTGATGAACAAAAATCCATCATCTTCTTTATTCCTTGACCCACGACAGTGAGAATTGTTTTTGCTCACTACCGCACATTGTATTGGTAAAACGGGGCTTGGTTTGTTTTGCGTTTGATCCAGAATTTTTAAGGAACTTTAAGGGGAATTTTTGGGCTGTGTTGGGACTGTTTTTGGCTGAAAAATCAGACCTGAAACATAGCAGAAATGTATTGATACAAGGGCTGAACTGGGCAGTGAATTTGGTGCATTTCTGGTCCAAAACAGTCTAGTTTTTATGTCGCTGTTTGGGGGCTGTTCGAGGCTGTTCCGGGGCTAAAATATTTTCCAAAACAGATGTAAAAATTCAGTCTTGGAGTTGGTAACATTCGGCCATTCAAAGAAAAGGGCAGAATTCAATTCCGATCCGGGTGCATAACGTGTTTCCGCTGCACTGGGAAAGTGGTTCCTACAATTGACATCGAGAGCAAAGGTTGAAAAGTGTTCTTAACCCTTCTCTTTTGATTTAAAGTTACTGTTTTTATATATTTATATGTGTTATAAATATTGATATGCATGTTTAGATGAGTAGGCACAAAAATAATTTCATAAGATGAATAGTTATTATTTTTCTTGTGATGAATGGATTTTGCATTGGTCGTAAATTTTTCCGGATCTTATTTTTGTGTTGGTTTTGGTTTTGAGATGTAAGGCCATAAGGCCATTGTTTGCAATTGTTTTAATCCAATTTTCCAATGTAAAAGTTTCAATTGTTGTAATTTAGTGCACCGAAGTCGCAAAAGGAGCCAACACCATATTGGAGCGAGATTTGAAGACCAGGGGATGCCTTGGGATATTTTTGTACTAATTAGATTAGTATATAAAAAAATTAGAGTTCGGTCAATGCAAAATAATTTTTTTTTGTATGTTTAATTCGAAATATTTGAATAACATGTCATATAGCTTAAGATGTCTACTCTTGCATTTCACATGCCATAACATGTTTTTGGATGCATATATATTCTAGAATGAAATGCGATTTTATGTGATTTAAAATGTTAAATTGGAATATGATATGCATGGAAAACGATTTATTGGATTAATTGGTTTTAAAGTTTAAAATTTTAATTTCTAATATATTTGGCTTAATAAGTGCGTCAAAAATTCCACTGGTATATAGGATGGAAACCCGGATAAAAATTCCATAGCAGAATCCGAATGGACGATAATGTGGTCTACAGTTGGGATACAATTCCATGTACCATTGGATTTTATAACGCACTTAGATAAATTAAATTGTTCAATTATCTTTTTGACCATTTTAGAATTCTATATTTTAAACTAGTTAGTGTTCTAATATTTTAAGAGATAAAATATAATGGGACACTAATATTAAACCAATTAAATTAGTTTAATTGAGTAAAATAATTAGTAAAGACTAATGGTTATTAGGGATATAAATTTTAAGAGTTAACATTGGTTAGGTCACTAATAATGTACTAGTGTAAATAAGAGTTATGATTTAGCCACCATAAATTTATTCAAACTAGTAAATATAAAATATTATATATTTTCAAATAGAAACCTTAATTTTAAAATAGTGAGTGGGAGAGGACCTACGACAGTATATCCCGCGATCTCCGTTGTTAGTCCGGAAACGTGAGATTTAAAAGGCGCCTCGAGACAGCTTTGCTTTCGTCCCCCTACAGATGGTGTCCATTTTGGGTCAATATCAAGTTTGGAATCTGAGAGGATAGGTACTCTAGATGTATCTGGTGAATTGACCTACCCTACGGCGGCACTTCACTAGTTAAGTCCAATAGTTCCGAAACGACTGGTCACAATCACAAACGAATGATTAAATGTTAATCATTATTCCTTGATCAAATCAAACAGTGGTTGATTAATATAGGAATAAGAGTTATTCCCGTATATATTAATCGATTGAGATTATCTCGATGTATCAAATAAATACTTGACCTACCCTTTGGCGGCACTTATTTGTGGGATGATAGATTTCCGTTGCATAATAATTCTCTTGGGTTTCTAATTCGTTCTTCATGGTTCATGAATCATGTTTAAATTTATGTCAAAATTACTTGATAGTTTTAATATGCGACGAATGAATATTAAATGCATGTTTATTTTATTATTCGTCCATGGTTTCTCCAATTATTTCCATACTCTCAAATGATAAATTTACTGGAGAAAATTATGTTAAGCGGAAAAGTAACATGAACGCTATCTTGGTCTGTGAAGACCAAAAGTTTGTCCTGACAGAGGAGTGTCCTCCCGAGCCGACCAGAAATACTGGCCAAGCTTTATGCGATGCCTACCAAAAATGGGTCGCGGCTAATAAGAAGGCTCGCTGCTACTTGCTAGCGGGGATTTCCGAGGTTCTTGTTGTGAAACATAAGCCTATTACTACAACATCTCAGATGATGGAATCATTACAGGGCATGTTTGGGCATCCTTCGGAGCATCAACGTCATGAGGCCATGGTCTCAGCGATAACTGCTAGGATGTGTGATGGAACATCAGTCCGAGAGCTTGTCTTGAGGATGATGACTGATGAATACTAAAAAGTGTTTATTTATTAGACGATAAGTTAATAATTTTACATTTATAGTTTCACTAATCCCCTTAAATTGACACATTTGTGAAATAATATTTTAAAGTTATGCTTTGAGTGCTTTTACTGTGTTATTTTATGTTTTTGTCAGGAAAAATACTGCTCGGAAGCTCGACGGGACAAATCAGACATGAAAAAAAAATAATTCTGCAAGCACGTCGTAAATTCTGTAAGCATGTCGTAAATTCTGCAAGCACGTTGTAAATTCTGCAAGCACATCGTGACACATGGAACCTTTGCGTCGTGACATGTGTCCTATAACGTGGCTTCGCCATTCTCTGACACGTGTCCCTAACGTGGCTTCACCATTCTTTGACACGTGTCCCCAACGTGGCTTCACCATTCTCTGACAAGTGTCCACAACATGCATTCGCTGGTTTAGGTGGCGAAGTTGCCTATAAATAGTAGAGTCCGGCATTAGAAATTTTCATACTTTCTTTCCTGATTCCTCTGTAATTCTTGGAGAGAGAGTGTCTTGTTTGTTTGTTTACTTAAAGCTTTTTGTAATGTCTTTTTCTTTCAATAATAAAAGTACGAATATGTTTTATTACAAAATCAGTAGCTAATTTCTTTTCTGCTGGAGTAAGGGTGAAGCTTTTATAATGAGAACATAGATTAAACTCGCTTTTATTATAATAAATAAATTGAAATCTAATGATTAAAACTTGATTTAAATCTATATTAATTATTGACAATCTTTATACCACCTTTATGGTTGGTTTTATCTTTATACCGTCTTTATGGCTGGTTTTATCTGTCTACTGCCTTTATGACTGGTTTTATCTTTATACCGCCTTTATGGCTGGTTTTATCTTTATACCGCCTTTATGGCTTGTTTTATCTATCTACCACCTTTATGGCTGGTTTTATCTTTCCACCACCTATATGGCTGGTTTTATACGATTTTGGCTTAATTAAGTACCTTGGTAGGACTTGTTATAGAAAAACGGTATCACCGCCTTTATGGCTGGTTTTATATTTTTGGCATGCTTAGTACCTTGGTAGGACTAATTATTGACAGAAATGATTACCGCCTTTATGTCTGGTTCTTTATATTCGCATAATTAATTCATGTAATAAATTAAGTGGGTAATAAAGGTAATTTATAAATTTTAATAAAGCGAGATTTCTAAATGTTTAAAAGACTAAAAGTGGATCCCCTAACTCCAGCATTTCATTCTATTATTGCATTCCTACCTAAAAGTCTCCAACTACTTCAACAAATAAAACTTTTCTTTTCTGCATTGTTTAATATTCTATTTTGCTAAATCTCTTCTTTGTGGATCGACCCCGGACTCACCGGGTTATTTATTACTTCGACACTCTTATACTTGGGGAGTAAAAGACCACTTTTCGAGCATGTCAAGTTTTTGGCGCCGTTGCCGGGGAAGTATTATTTAGTAGATAGAATATTTTTTAATTTCTTCTTTCTCTACTTTTCTTTTCTTTATTTTTATTTCGTATTTT
Organism: Zanthoxylum bungeanum; assembly: GCA_019454045.1. Classification (NCBI taxonomy): domain Eukaryota; kingdom Viridiplantae; phylum Streptophyta; class Magnoliopsida; order Sapindales; family Rutaceae; genus Zanthoxylum; species Zanthoxylum bungeanum. The sequence continues at coordinate 322 of SKCR01049849.1, read as the reverse complement.
GTTTTTATTTAAATTCTGCATCTTATCTTCCTCTTTTTTTCTTTTATTAGTGTAGATCACAACTGCCTCGATTAATCCTTGATGATCCCTGAACCCAAAAATCCCAAATATAAAGAGACCTTGTTCTTAATTTTATTGGTTACATGAAAAAGAAAAATCAACTTAAAATGTGTTTGTTGTTCATAAAAGAATTTTTTGAACCATCCACACGTAAAGATGCTCTCATAAAGCTTCATGAAAATATAATTCAAGACATTGAGAAAAATGAATGAGAAATTTAATTGAGATCGGAATTGACGAGGGTTAGAGGACATTTTTAGAT